>SNQJ01S0064870.1:44380-56102 GCA_010110895.2 Picea sitchensis
GTATAGTTTCTTTACTATGATTCTCCTCTTCCAAATGGGACCCCTAACCCTTCTTTTATAGGCTAGAAGAAGCTAGGTATTTGGTCAAATTTCCAGCCATGCATGGCCGAAAGGTTTAGTTAACTTACCCAAAGATGTGTGTTTTGTCAACAAATTTCCTTTTTTCATGATTTTGTAGGTACACATGGGCTGTCTTCGGTTAGCTAGCGTGTACACGCGTGTAGTAATGTAGCAAGGCACGTGGGCCTTTATAAAAGAGGTTTTTAAGAAGAGTTGTGGAGCAGTGTTTTGGAAAAGAAGGAATCTGAGATGGCTTGATGCTAGGTAACCATGTCTAGTGAAAATTAGGGTTATAATAGATGCCCCGTAATGTGTGAGGTCAGAAGAGCATCCGATGGCCGAAATACATTAACAATCTTAACTGATGTGCCGATCAAGATAGACCAAGGACCAGAAATCAGGAGGTGTCGTCTGCAAAATAATAATTGTCTCACCGAGGCGAGCATACCCATGCTCGGGATAAAATAAAATCATGGATACCAATCAAATACACTATAGATCCATGTCATATAACTATATAAAGTGTAACCACAAGCAATACATAACATAGCTACATATCGAAATAAAAAAGATATACGTGTAGAGTATCCATCTTCTAGAAGTTGATAAGGCCTGATGGCTGGTGATGAGGTCTTCATATCTCGACAAACAACTTCAAAATATTCAAAACTCGGGTAGGAGTGTAATATGAGTGTACAAATTCACTACCCAGAGGTCTTCGATGGCTCGTCGGTCATGGACTAGAGAATCTTGATGATCAGACTAAAGGCTTCATTGATTTCGAACAAAGAATTGATTGGACGTTCAAGATGGTCGGGCATGAGGGAAAGAGAAAAAATGTAGAGGGGCTGACTCAAGCTTGGTAAAAACTTCCCTTGGACAATAGCACAACAAATGATGAGACTCAAGCAACATGGCATTAACATAAGTTTACGAGGAAGGAAGCAACACAAACTCTCCATATGTTTGGAAGAATAACCAAACAGAGGAGGAGACAACTCTATGTAGTGAGAACAACTTCCTAAGGTCGTATTAAATCCCAGAGTTTGACGAACAAACGGATATATGTGCTTTATCCAAGGGAGACTCATTATGCTGCCAATAAAGAAAATACTTTTCCCTTCCTCTTTTTGGGGTATATTTGTTTTTTTTGTCTTTTTCAATAATTTTGGAAAAAGAATAAAAGAATGTTATGTTACAAAGGAGGAATGAGTGTTGCAAACATACAAGTTCAAGGTGTAGGGACAAGACTGATGTTCAAAATAAGGACACTTGGGGAAAATCCTCCAGGGGCCAAATGTGTCAAGACGCAGAGGCAAAGTGCTACAGGGCTTGCATATAAGGCATGCTTTAGATGGTTCAGTTGAGAGCAACATGGAGCCGACATTAGGCCAAAGATGCGGGTATGCAAATGCGATTAATAAAACACACAATGGTAACATCCTTCGATGCGAGTTTGATGATCCCAAAGAAGGTAAGCTCGACGGTTTTTCATATTTAGAGAGTCTAAAAAACGTAAAAGGAGACTCCACTGGGGTACCTTTTTCGAAGGTAGTCTAGTCGGTTCAAAAAAGGGGTAAAATAGCACCAAAAAGATGTCTATTCAAAACCATTTTAACGAGTATGATAAAGACAAGATCACTTGACCATTTTTTCATTTTTAAGGAGTCTGAAAAAAGCTTAACTATGGACTCTGTTAGGAATTTTCTTCTGGACCATTTTAACGAGTGTGAAAGAATAAGGTCACTCAACAATCTTTTCAATTTTAGGGAGTCTGAAAAGTGCTTAACTATGGACTCCGTGGGGGTTCCTTTTTCGTACATTTAGTCCCTCGGGCCCGAAAAAGGGTTAAAATGATACCTGAGAGTACTCTTATAGAGAACTGAAGTTCCTTAGAGTATACCTTTGTTCGTACAATTGACCTTCCGGACCGAAAAATGGGTAAACTACCACCGGATAGACGTGACTTCAAATTTCAGTTTAACGAGCATGAAAGGCCACAAGATCGTTCAACAATCTTTTCATGTTTAGAGGGTTTGAAAAGGGCTTAAAAGAAGACCTGTGGGGGCTATGACTCATGTATGAAATTGGTTCAGGTAGAGCCTGCTAATAGGCTCAGACCAAGAGTCTCTTCGATAGTCAACTTGGAAAGTCTCCCAAAAGGGAAGAAAACACAAACCACGGTGTAAGTCCTCCCTTGGTATAGAAACCATAGACATGGCTTCAAGGATAGCCTCAGTTGAAGGAAATTCCAAATCTGAGAAATCACGCAAACGAGGGTCAACAGTTCCAAAGGGTGAAGTAAACTTACCATACTCCATATGACAATGGAGGTTTTGGCCAAGACTAGTAGAGTCTATCAGTGAAGAATCAAAAGCACGAGGGATTGAGGATCTACAAACAACAAGATCAGACTCGGAAGGATACTCAAGCCCACTTGGACCAAGAGAGGGAAGCAAGGCTTCCCATGCCCCCATTGGATAAACCAATGTATCAATTGTTGAGACCAAGTCTTGAGAGGGAACACATGATTGCACCGGTTCCTTCTCAAAAGAAATTGAACACCGAGGATAAGACGCCATATAATTAACCGGTGGCGGGGTAGAGTCTACACAAACTCTAGGAACATATAAATGGGTAGTCTGAAATAATGTCGAATTATGATGGTGATTATCAGATGCTAGCTGGTCGATAGTGACAATGCTTCCATTGTGAGGGAAATGCATCACCCGGGAGAGCGTAGACACTACACCATTCATAACATATACATAATCACACATGAGAAACATATTGAAACTAATGGGCCTTGCACCACTATAACATCAATAAGGACAGTCTTCCCACCTAATAAGATAGGAAACTGAGGAAGAATCCCCAAATATTCACTAGGACGTCTGTCAAAATCCAATAGCTCATGTGAAGTAGAGATAATCTTGGGAGATCCCAAGACTTTCCAAACCGAGGAGGATAAAATACTTGTAGAGGCTCCCTCATCCACAATACATCGATAAATGTTTATTGAATTAACTTCAACCCTTATTTGAAAAGGTGCGACAGAAGGAAGACGAGGCTCAACAAGGTGATTCCAATCAAAGGAAACCATCCTAGGGCTTGGAGGGGGTGTGCTTGGAATGAGCGGAATGCCCCCTTGTTTTGGAAGTATTGAACTGAAAATGCTAAAAACATAGTCGGTAGACACATCACTCCCCAAAATAAGAGTGGGATCATCTGATGACTGCATTGGCATGACCACTTTCGCAACCAATGGATGAATAGGCTACGGGTCTACATGGTCTAAAGGCACCTCACCCCCCAAAAGAGGAGTGGGATCAGCCGATGACTACACCGGCATGACCACTTTCGCAACCAATGGATGAATAGGCTGCGAGACTACATGGTCTAAAGGCACATCACCCCCCAAAAGAGGAGTGGGATCAACCGATGACTGCATCAGCATGACCACTTTCTCAACCAATAGATGAATAGGCTAAGAGACTACAAGGTCTAAAGGCACCTCACCCCCCAAAAGAGGAGTGGGATCATTCGATGACTGCATCGTCATGAACACTTTCATAGCCAATGGTTGAATAGACTATGAGGAAACCTCAAAAGACTTGGAATCAGAAGAGATTGTAGATAGGGACCACAATCTTTGTACCTTTGTAATTCCAGGGCACAAATGAGTAAGGTGATATCCCTTGCAAAGCTTACAAGGGAACTTAGGCTTGTGTCCTATCCGTCTAGGTTTCTCAATAGAATTAATTCCCCCAGCATGACTGGTAGTGGTTGGTTTCACATCTCCAACATGACTTGCAGAGGTTAGTGATGGGTCTATAACATGACTTGCAGAGGCTACATACCTATTACCAGTATGACTAGCAGTGATTGGACTTTTCCCCCCAACATGACTTGTAGAGGGTGGGTGCGTGCCCCCAACATTACTTGCAGAGGCTGGGTTCTAGTCTTCAACATGACTTTCATAGGTTGTCGACCTATCTCCAACATGACTCGCAGAGGCTACAGACCTATTACTAGTATGACTAGCAGTGATTGGACTTTTTCCCCCAGCATGACTTGGAGAGGGTGGGTGTGTGCCCCCAGCATAACTTGTAGAGGTTGGGTGCTGGTCTTCAACGTGACTTGCGGAGGTTGTCAACCTATCTCCAACATGACTCACAGAGGTTGGTGATTTCTTCTTCCTATTCTTCCTCTGTCTATTTAGTTTAGACTTTCGGTTACTAGTAACTGTACTTTCACCAGAGGCAGGAGAAGGAGGAGGAGAAGACTTTGCTAATGAAGAAACATCAACAAGGTTCCCATGACATAAAGTGCTGAACTGAGAAGCGTCAAGAGCATTTGGGACATTTGGAATGGTACCCAACCAAACCAATAATCCCATGTTCAACCCAAGAATGTACAAAGTGGCCATCAAAGGGACACCAATGTTTTTGAAGAAAGGAAAGGCATAAGAATCCTCTTGCGAAGGGGTTCCTTGGTTGGTATCATTAGGAAATTTAGCCATGAATATCTTATGTAGAGGTTCTCCCCTTGTGGGATTGCTCAAATCCGTAAAAGTCACACACACTGACTTTGAAGAACTAGTGTTATCAAAACAACACCTATAAAGAGGCAACTCCTTGTTTCTAAGTGGAAGACTGAAAAGTCCTCTCAACCGGTAGAGTGGGTGGTATAGAACCCTAGGTCAGAGACCCAAAACCATAACTGACTAACTCACTATGGAAAACTAGGGAGCATAGAGCACACACTAAAAGTTCCTAAAGGCAAATCAAGAAAAATGACTAACTAGTTGGAAGAACAGTTACACCAACCAACACTAGAGAAACTTACTGATGCAAGTGCAACTCGAATATGGAAGGACCCTCTAGGTATATTCTACAAAGTGTGGCTTGATATCTACCCCAGGTATTGTGGTATACCCTCGCGGTCACCTGTGTAAGTCCCTAAAATAAAGGCAACTAGGTTTCTAGGTCATGCAAAATCACTAGGCGGGTACAGTCGACAGTCGGGTGGACCGTAATGAGAAAGGTATCAAGCCCAAAACCTATCAAGGGTATCTAAAGCAAGTGTTCTGAAAGACAACTAAGGACCTCGAACAGATTTGAGACCCACGAAGCTCCATGGCAAATGCGATCAACGGAATCCCAAGACAAGTCCTCTATATGTGTTCCCCACTACGCTTGGTCCAACTTTTGAGGGGTTGTCTCCGCTACCTTTCCTCACGCGACCTCGTGTTTACCCCATGTGTTAGAGGGGGGTCTCGGATAATTTCCATGTTACTGGACTTCTACACTCCTTAGCACAAACTCGTATGTTTCTTTACAAAGGGAATGCTCAATTGGGTATAGTTTCTTTACTATGATTCTCCTCTTCGAAATGGGACCCCTAACCCTTATTTTATAGGCTAGAAGAAGCTAGGTATTTGGTCGAATTTCCGGCCATTCATGGCCGAAAGGTTTAGTTAACTTACCCAAAGTTGTGTGTTCCATCAAAAACTTTCCTTTTTTCTTGCTTTTGTAGGTACACATGGGCTATCTTGGGTCAGCTAGCGTGTACAGGGCGCATGGACCTTTATAAAAGGGGTTTTTAAGAAGATTTGTTCAGCAGTGTTTTGGCAAAGAAGGAATTTGAGATGGCCTGATGCCAGGTAAGCATGTCTGGTGCAAATTAGGGTTATAACATAGGGTACGAAGAATTAGGTGTTGAACTTGCTTCTCTTGAGGAAAAAATATCTCACACGCCTAAGCGACCTCTCATGGAGGGAGAAAAGAAAGACGACAGGACATGAGATCCTTTCAAAATATTGCTCGAGGAATATCTCACACAATAGAGGAACGAGATGATGGATAGTTTTGTGCAAATCCTTCAACGACTACCAACATGTGACATATCTTCCTCAAGTGGAGGCACCTCCCCATTCAAGGTACAAATCAATTTCAATATTCCTATATTTGGAGGTTAGATAGACGCAGATGTTGTATACAAATGGTTGAATCTACTAGAAGGGTATTTCTCTGTCCATAACTTTTCAAATAGATAAAAGTTTTCTTTTTCTCTCCTCAAAGTTGTTCCCCATGTCAAATATTGTTGGGAAACATTCTACGAGCGAAAGGAAACAAAGGAACCCTCATTATTTACAATCGCGGTCACCTAGGAGTCCTTCATGGATGCTATTACGGAACAATACTACCTTGTTGAAAGCTATGATGACCTGTAGACAAAATGGACCACACTGCAGCAGGAAAGAGACCAAGCAGTGGCCCAGTTCACAAATATCTTCCATACCTTGCGCACCAAGTTGGGTATCAAATATTATGAGTTAAATCTGGTTCTCAAGTATCGCGGTGGTATTCATAGATACATCCAGGATAAAATGGAGTTTCTAGACATCTTGTACTTGGGAATGACCTACCGATATGTTGTCAAAATCTAGCAGAAGCTTAAAAAAAAGACGCGACAATTTGGGCCTGAGAACCCCTCACAACAAAAGCCAGGAAACGCAAGCCCCAACTGGTAGAACAAAGGACATAGAAAATATGGAAAACTTCAGGAAAACCAGTCCAAGCCACAAGTAAAAAAGGACACCAAAAAGACAAATAATGACACTGCGAAGTGGTGCAACTTTCATAAGAGTCTCTAGCATAACACTATTGATTGTCACTTAAAGCAGTCATTGGTGGCTGAGGTGAAAGCCTCTGAATCAAAGGCCGTTTCTGACTCTGATTCATAACCAGAAAGGGGGAAATAGATCATCGATGTGGAACCCAGTGCGTCCGTTGTTACCACCAAGCTCCATCCCGGTGAACCAGATGAGACAGAGGAAGGCAAGTGCATTTTCCATTCACATATGTGGGTGAAGAGTACCCAACCGCACTTCATCATTCACAGCGGTAGCCAAAAGAAACCCATCTCAATAGAGGTTTTCAAGTGACTAGCCCTGCTGATAACACTGCAACCACAACCCTACACCATTGGGTGGCTCCCCTAAGGAAGCGATCTCCACGTCAACCAACACTGTCATCTATCGTACGACATCAAGTCTTTCAAAGATGAGTTATTGTGTGATGTTGCTCCTCTTGAAGTTTGTATTGTTCTTTTGGGACAACCGTATTTATGGAAACGTCGTGGTATATATGAGTCTAGGCTTGACAATGTTGTTATTACTTTGCACAAGAAATTGTACAGGATACCTGAGGCAGTCCCTCCTAGTACTATTTCCTTGATCTATGCCAAGCAATGCAGGAAGGTCATCTCTCAGACTGGGAAGTTTGTCTTCTTCGTGATTCTCTCTTAGAGTGAGTGAAGGATTGCAACCACAACTAGGGCCTCCATGACTGACCTCTCCACAAAGCATAAGCAAGTGGAATAATACTTAGATATCTTCTCCTCACCTACCGGGGTACCTCTGCACTGTTAGGTCAAGCATCCCATCGATATGACTGTCGATGCACCACTTACCAATGGGTCAATCTATCGCTACTCTTTGTTAGAGAATGAGGAGATCAAGCGATAGATCCAAGAACTTCTCCACAAGGGGCACATCCATCCCATATCATCACCTTATGGGAACCGATTCATGTTGGTGTAAAAAAAATATGGTACCTGGCGACTCTGCATTGATTACCGGGATCTGAATAAAATCACAGTCAGGAACTGGTACCCGATTCCATGAATCGAGGACCTCCTTGATCAATTCACGGGGGCCAAGTACTTTAGTAAGATTGATCTGAAGCCTGGCTACTACCAGGTCCCAATAGAACATATAGATGTATGGAAGACTGCCTTCAAGTCAAAAGAAGGTCTTTTTGAATGGCTGGTCATGCCCTTTGGTTTGAAAAATTCTCTAGCAACTTTCATGAGGATGATGGACAATATCCTGGGACCATTCACCAATACTTTTGTAGTAGTGTATCTGAATGACATCCTAATCTACAAAAAGAGTTGGGCGGAACACTTGCAGCATATTCAATAGGTTCTGCACACCCTGCGACAACACAAGCTATATGCCAACTTGGAAAAATGATCCTTTGGCATGTACAGGTTCCATTACCTCGGCTACATTATTGATCAGCATGGTGTACAAGTGGATCCATCCAAGATCCAGGTCATCCGTGACTGGCCAGCCCCAACCACACTCACTGAGCTTAGAAGATTCTTGGGTCTTGCCAATTTCTATCACAGGTTCCTGTTGGGAATCTCCCATATTGCATGGGCCCTCTCCATGTCAGCAATGGTGGTGGTAAATAAATATTTGTGTGGGGCATGTACCAAAAAAAAGTGTTCAATGATTTGAAGCAACGCTTGTGCTCAACCCTCGTACTTTCATTACCGTACCTACAACAACCCTTTGAGATTGATACAGATGCTTCATATTATGTTGTGGGAATCATTCTCACTCAGCACAACCACCCTGTGGCCTATCATAGTGAGATACTATCAAATATTGTCCATAAGTACACTACTTATGACAAATAAATCTAGTCTACTGTGAAATCCTATCTCTAGTGGATACATTACATTCTTGGGAAGGAGACAATAATCCACACTGATCATAAGTTATTGTAATTCATGCATATGCAAGGAAAATTGCAGAATGACCTCCATCAGAAGTGGTCCACATACTTGCAATAGTTCCAACTCAATATCAAGTATAAAATAGGAGGTACCAACTGATTTGTTGATTGCCTCAACCGACCTCCAGTTGCGTCAATCACCACAGTGCTAGACTCTTGCAACCATGAGACCTCCAGATGGCCCCACCTCTATGAGACAGACCCTGATTTCACCACCACCTACCAAATGTTGGGTGCAAACTCAGTTGTTGCTAATTTCCATCTTCAGGACGAGTTCTTGTGCTATCTGGGCCATATCTACATTCCATCAAGAGAGCAATCAAATATGATTTGGGAAGCCCAATAAAGTCAGGTAGGAGGACACTTCATCATCAAAAAGACAACGACAATACTATAGAAAAATTTCTATTGGCTGAAACTTCAATAGGTTGTGGGAAAGTATATCAAGTCCTACACTTCCTGTGTTATTTCCAAACCGACCACTAAGAAATAAGGCTTATACACACCTATTCTTACTCCTAACAGTCCATGGGAATCCATCTCAATGGACTACATGTCGAGCCTTTCGTCCACCAAGAGGGGAAATAACTGTTTTTTTGTGGTTGTTGATCGATTTTCCAAGATGGCGATTTTGGCTGCCTGTAAGAAGAGTATCAAGATAGAGGCCACTGCCAAAATATTCTTTGAACGAGTTTGGGTACATTTTGGAATCCCACAAACCATTTTCTCAGATTAGGACATTCATTTCCTCAACACATTTTGGTCGAGACTTTGGCCACTACTGGACACCAAGCTCACCAAATCCACTTCTTTCCACCCCTAGACAGATGGCCAAAATGAGGTCTTCAATCAGATGATCGTGCATATCTTGTGCATGTACAATTCCAAGCACCCACAGACATGGGATGAGACTCTTTCCTATGTTCAATATAGCTACAATCGATCCCTACATATCTCAACTGACCATCACCCCTTTTAGGTGGGGTTGGGATTCCAACCATTGGGTCCCATGGATGTTGCACTACCCCTTGTGGCCGCCTCGCCCAACTCATCCCCTGCTCCAACTGAAGTTGCCAAAGACACCTGGTTCATTGAGCGGATCCAACACATCCTCCAATAGGTTCAAGATATTCTATAGAAGTCCAATTCAAAGTACAAGAAGTGCCATGATCAACACCGAGTGCTGCATAAGTTTCAGGTGGGTGACAAAGTTTGGCTGCACTTGCAAAAAGAATTCCTTACAGGGCCCCATCGAAAGCTTCACCCACTCTATTATGGACCTTAAACCATCACCAAGGTTGTGGGTGAAAATTATTTTGAGTTCAATATTCCTCCTTTCCTTCGCCCATACCCAATGTTCAACGTGGCTCTCCTTTGGCCATATTTCCCACCATTATTGGACACGTCAGAGGTAATAGAAAAATTGACACCAACAAATATCAACCCTGACTGCATGCAACATGAATCCCATGATAATATTGTGGACACACAGGTCAAGGGCACTCAACAACAAAGGATCCAACTTTATCGAGTTGTCAAAGGAGGTCAACTCCTGCACCAAGGAAAATGGATCACCCGGAGCTAAATTCAACATAAATTTCTTCATCCGATGGGGGAACTCAACGCAAAATGGATACCATTGCTTCCTAAAGGTGGAGGATTGATCCAGATGGATGTTGGGGGCCTCCCACCTATTCCAGTTGGCTCATTTTAGCAGTTTTCTAGTTTGGCAGTTTTTTCCTAGTTTTCGGGTCCTTGACTTCCAGGGCTGTTTTGAGGCCCTAAACAACGTTGTTAGGGCTCACCATAGTTAAACTATACATAGAGTCACAATATGATGAAAACATGTGTATTCCTTGGATATAACTTTCCAATGGGATATAGTGCGCCTAAAATGAAGATCCTATGCAAAAGTTACAACCTCGAGAAGTTGATGTACTAGCTTAACCCAGCGGGGCCCACATGATTTTTGGCGCTTCATCTGCTAGGGTTAGGTTTTTGGATGTCTAGGGTTTTGGAATTCATGCTTATTGTAAAAATTCCTTTAGAGCCTCATTTTAATCATCTTCTTATGAATGAGCATAGCCGTAACATCTCTTCTCAGAGAGGAGTCGTCACCATTCCAACAAGCTTGTTTTCCACTGCATTTTACAGTTTCAGCTTATTTCCTTGTTGATTCATCTCATTCTTCTCATAAAATCTGGATCACTCTTGTTCCATTTCCTAGTGTGGTTGGTAGTTTGATGTATGCAATGGTTTGTACTAGACCAAACATTGCACATGTAGTGGGAGTTTTCAACAAGTATATGTCAAAACTAGGGAAGGAGCATTGGAAAATAGTAAATAGGGATTTCACATATTTGTGTGGTACTATTGTTTATGGGTTGTGTTACTAATGAATACTAGGATTGGATAGAGTGTTGGAAATATACGACCTTGTTGATACAGACTGGGATGGAGATCTAGATTGCAAAAGATCTACAAGTGGGTATGTGTTTAGCCTATTTGAAGGGGCAATCAATTGGATGAGAAAAATATAGGTTGTTTTTAAGTTGCTGTGGTGAGGAGTTTCTCATATGTTTTTCGGATAATCCACAGTTGGTATCAATTGGATGAGAAAAATATAGGTTGTAGTGACAGTCTCAACTACAAAATTTGAATACATAATATCCACTCGTGCAAGAAAGGAAGTAGTATGATTATAGATATTTTGTTTAGGTATTGGGTTGATACAGAAATATGTAAGGATAGATTGTGACAATCATATTGCAATATTCCTAGCAAAGAACTCGACTTATCATTCAAAGAAAAAACATATTTATGTCCAGTAACACTTTGTGAGAGACATGGTTGAAGATAAGAAGGTGTTTCTAATGAAGGTGGAGACTTTGAAGAATGTTGTAGATTCATTGACAAATTATACAAGTCCCGAGAAGTTCTCATGGTGTAGAGAAACATTGGGCATTGTTGCCATGGATTGTTGACTATGTAATCATGTGGCCCCATGCATACAAAGAAAACAACATGTGGGAGATTGTTGAGTATGTGTTATATTCTTTGCATGACCAATT
>SNQJ01S0064870.1:56252-76931 GCA_010110895.2 Picea sitchensis
AGCCCCCAAAAATTGTTTTTGGTGGTTTTGTGTCCATTTTAGTAGTTTTTCAGCACAAGGTTTTTCATTGATGGTTTTCTAATTATGGTTAAGGAATTAGGGTTGTTTACTAATATAGGTCAATGGATTAGAGGAGTTAGATGTTGCGGGATCTTGTATGTATATATAAATATATATATATTGTAAACAATGAAGATGATGAACAAGGAATTAGAGTTGCATCTCTAAACATGTTTTTGTTTTTCCTGTTTTGGATTTCCAGGGTAAAATCTCTTTGTAATGTGTGTGTGCCATTGCATCTTTTCTGTTTTTATTAAGAATCTATTTGCAATAATTAATTATACAAGGTTAAAATCTACGACATGTTAACACTGTCAATCCCTTCATATGGTATATTTTAAGCCCAACTTCACCTCTGTTTTGTAACCCTATTTCCACTCCACTTGCACACTCATTTGTCAATATTTAACTGTTTTATGATTAATAGGCTCTTAGGGTTAGCAAACTATGTTTTGGTTATTTTTCTATGAAAATCATTAGAGTGTTTGATTAAGTTTCTTTCATTTTTAATATATGTTCCTAACCTATGGTACGATGTGTCGACACCTTCCTTAGGTCAATGATAAAATTCCTAGCCATTATAACATTGGTTTTAAAGGATCTTGAGCAGGAAATTCGACCATGTGGTGAATCTCATGGTTCAAGGGCGCCATTACTTTGTTTTCCACTTTAGGAAGCTATTGGATTTTTTGCTTCCACAGATAACTGCTTCCATGGATTGTGGGGCTCATCTGAAGCATATTTGGATGGGGATATTTCTTCCCATTCGTTGTTTGGGTATCTTTGGAATACCTAAGCTTGTCAATACTATTTTGGATGGGATTCTCTTTACCCACGCTGCCCACATGAGCATGGATCGAGCCCTTTCATTCCTTGGATCAATTTGGGTGCATATTTTCAGTTTTTACTCTGTTTAGATAGTTGTTTCTTCTTGTTATCTAGATTTTTTTCATGGGATTCGACCCACTGTTGTATATATTATATTTGGCCCAAGAGGGCACATGAGAGATAGACATTATGTTTATGGAATGAACCTCTAAAACTTTTTTATTTTAAGAACACGAATTTCTATTGGAATAAAATCTAGTTCATGTTTACTTTGATATACAAGTTGTGAGTCCGTGTATTAATCTATTCTAAAGAATTTGACACCCAGAGCAAGGGCCCACTCCCAAGGTACTAAACTACCCAAATTTGTTTATGTTTCAACCAACATTTTTATATGCATGTTCTTTGATTAGATGAATGGTCAATTATTGATTGTGTTTTAGATTTAATATTTAGTTTTAGAGAATATTTATAATTGTGGGTTGCTTAAATTTGTATTGTTATCATTCTTCTATATGTTTGTAGTTTCAAAATCCCATGGGTAATTACTAGATTATATTTCTTGCTTACATTTTGATCCAAAAATCCTTAGATGTCAATTATTTCTGAAGAAGACACTAAACATCCAACCGGATTTAGGAAATTAAGATCTCTATGACTATTTGCAAAATATCATGTGAAAACACTTATTTATCCATAAACTTCATTATTTGATAAAAACTTGTGGAAAAAAGAATTCCAAAATAGAGAGAAATAGAGAGAACAAATAACAAGGCTCATTACATAGTTTGAAAATGGAGTTCACCCATCTTGGGCTACATCTCTGGGTCAACGTTCAAAAAGTGAGACGAATCCAAAATATGAACAACTCTTGCATGCAAAACGAGAAAAATATGCAGTTGACATGAATTTCCATGAATCGCTTCTACAAATTGGCACACATTTATATGCTCTTGGTGAATTGGTATGGGAACTAGTTTAAATAAGGGGTCGGGTCTAACCTCCACCTGAAACCATTGGAAAACATTAATATTTTTTTGTTGGCATCCCGTAACTATAGGCACTTGTGGTGCATTGGTTAGAGTGTTGGAATACATGGGAGGAGGTTGTGGGTTCAAACCCGCATACCTATCCCTCTTTGGCATGAGGTTATATATTTTTTGGTTATATATAATATAGTATTTTAATACATATATGTGGTGGCATAAAAATTAACGAACCTCACAAATATATGACATATGGTTACATTGGATGCCATGGGATCTGGGGCTATCCATCGATCTGTTTCTCTCACTGAATATACCATTACACAATTTGAATAGAAATTTTTCCATATGACTATCAATTCACATGCTTTGGTATATTGGTAAGTTGTTGTTGTTGCATGCATGAGGTTGAGGGTTCGATCATTGTTAACCCATAAAATTTTGGTAAAACAAACCACCATTGATCTAATCGGGACTAGCATGTGGTGGCTCCTAATTGATCCACTTGTGCAACCACTGTACAGTTGATGCCACATTTTGAAACTTGTTTGGACGATGTAACCTGCCATGTATTCCATATCATCTACCTATTCAGATGTACGACCCGCCACCTCATAGTATGGTCTGCCACATGGCATGTTTTGGTAGCTACCACATCAGTGCATGAAATTTACGGATGCCACATGTCACCCTTCTAGTGGTGCCATGTGGCACCCCTTTTTTCCAATTTTCCTTGATTCTTGAAAACTTCAAATGACCATAACTTTCTCATAGGACCTCTATTTCAGGTGATCCACATGTTGTTGGAAATTTCTCGTCAAGATCTACACAATGGAGTCATTTTCATTAGAATACGAGAACATTATTTTTTGGGCATTTCAAATCCTCCGAGATCACACCTCCCCATTAAAGAAGTTTTGGACCTCCAAAAGTATGGATCTTTTAGAAACTTAGTGATGATAAGTCTTCATCACCCTTCCACATTGTTGAATCCTCTTTATTAATTATTCAACAACTTAGTTATTATAATACTTTTTCAGTCTTCCACCTTGTTGAATGCACTTTAACTAATATCCATATTGGAATTGATCTTTACTTTGGGTGTTCCTCTTGGATACAAATTTGATCTCCTTCTTGAACTTACAAAATCTCAAGGAAACCAATCTAGATTAGTGTACTTATGTTTTCTTATTTGGAACATGGCTATGAATTTGGCTCTTGGAAATAGCTCTCACTCTGGATTTGGCTCACAAATATGACTCTGGAAACAACTCTGACTCTACCTCTAGCTCATGGATATTGGCTCTAGTTCCTGGCTATGGATCTAGCTCTGGCTCATGGATACTTGATTTGGTTCCTGGCTATGGATCTAGCTCTGGTTTTTGGATCACTCACTCCTTCATTACAAAAGTTTTCTCAATGGATCTATGATCCGCGATATCTAGATCTGAATCCTGAACTCAACATTCACTCCCATATCATATTTTTCTTGAAGATAATCCATCTCAAAAATCATAAAGACAAGTTGAATTTTGGTCTATGCCTCACCCATTTTGGCTTAATTATTCCTCTACTACTTGATGTGTCTATAGGTGTCTCTGAATGAACTTCATGTTCATTTCCTCTCCATGCCCTGAAAGAAAAATCTAAACATGTTTTCCACAAACATATATACCACTTGAATTNTGGATTTGGCTCACAAATATGACTCTGGAAACAACTCTGACTCTACCTCTAGCTCATGGATATTGGCTCTAGTTCCTGGCTATGGATCTAGCTCTGGCTCATGGATACTTGATTTGGTTCCTGGCTATGGATCTAGCTCTGGTTTTTGGATCACTCACTCCTTCATTACAAAAGTTTTCTCAATGGATCTATGATCCGCGATATCTAGATCTGAATCCTGAACTCAACATTCACTCCCATATCATATTTTTCTTGAAGATAATCCATCTCAAAAATCATAAAGACAAGTTGAATTTTGGTCTATGCCTCACCCATTTTGGCTTAATTATTCCTCTACTACTTGATGTGTCTATAGGTGTCTCTGAATGAACTTCATGTTCATTTCCTCTCCATGCCCTGAAAGAAAAATCTAAACATGTTTTCCACAAACATATATACCACTTGAATTGCTTTTTTACAAGGTATACATCTTACATGAAAATGGAATTTACATATGAACATTAACATTCCATTTTAGGTTTCTTTCACAAAATAATAACCAGAATTGTTCCACTGTGGACTGCATTCTTGTAATGGAATATAAGTCTTTTATTTGTCTTCCTATGATGTCGATACTGACTCTGAATCCTAGAAATCACTGGGTCAAATTATAAGCCATCCAAGCAACCTATATAATCTCCAAAAGTCTGGTTCATTCAAAAATTAAGTGAGGATACTTCTGCCTTAGTTGTATAGTACCATCCATCCTTCTTGCTTGGATAACGAGCACCTGACTCATCACAACAATAATTAAGACTAAAACAACATTGCTAACCAAGTTTACCATTCCCTTAAATTCACAAACTCTTCCATTAATTGTTCCATTAGAAATAAATTGAACAACAAAAATGAATATATAGATGCGAAAGAGAATGAAACATCAAGATATTTTCCCTTCTTAATAGGAACAACATCAGCCAAAGGATCTATTTTACTTTCAACCATAGGCTGTAAACCTGGATCCTGGATACGAATATTAACTTGCATTTTCACATGCCCTGCAGTGACAACTATCAGATTCGTCTTCATCTAATGAAATCTCACAATGAAATCAATCCAATCCTTGAAAATATGATACTTGTTTTGTTCCCTATAGAAAATGGTCTTCCCAAAACCATCCTACAAATCTCAAGTGGAACCACATCTGACTCTACCTCATCAATGAAAATGGATGTGATATCAAACCATAACTTGCATTATTTAGTTATCTATAATTGAGTGTTATCACAAATCCAACCAAAATGATACAGTCTCGGATAAGGCCTAGTTTCCAATCCCAAGTTATTAAAAACTTGATATGAAATAATATTTACTCTTGATCCACTATCAACAAGTGTATCAATCTTATTATTCTTTGAGATAACTTGTAAATGAAACAAGTCATTTATTTTCCTTCCATTAGGGATTGCATTAGCCTTTGAAGAAGAAGTATGTGAACTAGAACTAGTAATAGAAAATATACCTTTAACGCCCATAGTTGTAACTTTAGAATCTGATCCAAGATCCTAAACTATGGTTGTGGCCTTCTGTTTAACCTTTTCCTTGAATTAATTTGGTAGCCTCTCTGGATTCAACTTCTAACACATTTCTTCCTCATGTCCTTTCTTCTTGCAATGAGAACATGTAGGCTTCTCTTCTTCTTTTCCCTTTGATTGTTTCTCGAAGTTATGTGGCTTCTTCAACTTATTCTCGAATTCATGTGAATTTCCTTTTCTTTTACCACCAGTTCTCTTGGCCTTCTTTCAATCCTTGTACATTTCTTCCACCATGTCCTTCATTGTCATGAACGTAAAAAAAAATGTCTCTTCAGTGCCAAAATGATTTGGATTAGAAGAATACCTGTCTTTTATTGAAGCAATTTCTTTTTTTGAAATGCATGCCTCAAACCAATCTCAAGAATGTACTCTTCAACAGATCCTTAACCAAGCTTGATTTTGGACCTCGTTGTTGATTAAGGTTGGTTGTCATTGATGTCAACCCTTGAATAAAGTTTGGTAGCGAATTCCGGTAGCACAAAGGTTTGGGTAATGGACCCAAGGTTGTTTCATGTATAATGATATGAGTTTTAATATATTTGAAGGTAATACTATTCTATGTAGATAGTACATGTCATGCCATTTCTGGTGGTATGTGGAACGCCACATAACTCATCACGGTTTGAGAGTTATGGCCTTACGAAGTTGGAGGACCCTCATATGTTGGCTTGAATCCCTAAAAGGTAAAATAAGTTGAAGAGATTGCAAAGAATAAATTATTATTTAAATGATAAAGTAAAGTGACAAAGTCAGGAAGGATTATTTAAATAATAAAGTGAAGTTACAAAATCAAAGAAGATTATTTAACTGATAAAGTGTGGTGATAAAGTCAAAGAGGAATATTTAAATGATAAAGTAATAGAGAAATTTCTAATTATGGAAAGTGGTTAACCCTAAAAATGAGGAAAATAGGTTAAGTGACCTATAAATGGGCTAAGTGACCTAGAAATAGGTTAAGTGACCTAGAAATGGGTTAAGTGACCTAGAAATGGGCTAAGAGACCTAGAAGATGCTATTTGGAGAGTATAAATAAGAGGCAAGGCTCTCTCATTTGATATCACACTTGAGCATATTGAATATCTACAGGTGACTGAGGTAACCAAAGGATATCTAAGCCGAATTTCAGAGGGAAGGTGAAGAAAAGAAGACCGGAATTCAAGGGAGGATTAATTCTTTTGATGATTCTTTATAAGTATGTTGTGTAACATTTTTAGATCCATTCAACAAATATTCCATGTGGGGCATGCTCTACAAGGTTTCTCTCTATAATAAGCTAGAATTCAACAAGGTATGCCATTTTTTTATATAAATCCTTTTCTGAGAGGTTCCAAGTAGTGACACCTGGAGGAATTGCATACAACAAACTAAAGAAAATTGTACATAGTTATGATTATTTCAATTTAGGGTTGTTGAATAATCTCAAACTAGTCATGTGAGACTAAAGAAAAGTTTGATGAAAATTCTAGTCTCTTGTTGTGAAAGTTAAGGAAGGTTTGTAGGTATGTGATCATATACACCAGGTATATTACAGAGTTACAAATCATATTTGGACGATGAAATTGATGAGGGATTTTGGTTAAGGTACATGTTGGGTACATGTTTGAGACAAGTATTTGATGAGTTGGCATATACATGAGGTGTATAGCTGATGATGTTGGTACATATTGACACATGATTGGTACATAATTGGTACATGGTTGGATGCACTTGTTTATGGTACATGTTGATTACAGGTTGATGTACAGGTTGATGCATGGTTGATGCATGGTTCAGGTTGATTGGTATAGGTTTACAATGATATATCTCAGAGTGATAATGCGACAATGGTTGCATCATTCTACTTCTACTTCAGGGCGGTTGGACGGGGCAAGGACAGGTGGCTGTATCCACCTTCTGGCTGTATCCAGAGAACATAGGGGGTTGTAACCTCCTTCTAGTTGTAGCCAGAGAATAGGGCAGTTGGATGTTCCTTCAGGTTGTAGCCTGAGAAACAAGGGGGTTGGAGCCTCATTCGATTTGCATATAGAAAACAAAGGAAGTTGGTGCTTCCAATGAATGTAATTATTTAAGACATATAAGAAAAATCATTCTGTGGTTTTCTCCTACTTTGGGTTTCCACATCAAACACTGGTGTACTATGTATGTGTATGATTGTTCATTTGTTCATTACTTATTTACTCTGCATTTATTGGATGATAATGCTACATTGATATAACACTTGGATTATATGGTTGAAAATGATTCACTTTCTCTATTACTGATTCACCCCCCCTCTCAGTAATCCAATAATTGGTACTAGAGGAGGTTCCTTCAGAAATCAGTTTAACCACTAAAAGGTAGATCATGGAGAGCAAAAAATTGTATAAAAATGGAATACCACAGTTCAATGGACAAAAGTATGCATTTTGGAGCATAAGGATGAAAATATATATACATGCACATGGATTTGAAATTTGGAAACCAATTGTGGATGGATACACAACACCAACAATTCCACCAACAAATCATAAAGCAGTGAAACTTGGTCAGAATAATTCCAAATCAAAAAATGCACTTATGAATGGTCTTAGTGAAATGATATTCACCAAAGTTTCACATTGTAAATCCGATAAAGAGATTTGGGACAAACTTCAAAATATTTATGAAGGAGATTCAAAAGTCAAAGCAGCAAAGCTTCAAACTTACAGAGGTCAATTCGAACAACTTAAGATGAAGGAATATGAGAATATTGAAACTCACCTTTTATGAGTTGATGAAATAGTAAATGCAATCATAGGATTGGAAGAATAAATCAAATAATCTATAATTGTTTAAAAAGTATTAAAAGCTCTTCCTATGAGATTTTACCCTAATATATCAGCACTAGAAGAAAGATCAGATCTAAACTCAATAAGCATGGATGAATTACATGGAATATTCACAACATATGAAATGAGAACTGAACAAGAAAATCCAGATATAAAAGAAGTAGCCTTCAAAGAATTCAAAAATTCAAATCCAAAGGAAGGAAAAAAAGAAGAACATAACAACAACAGTGACATCTTGGAAGATGATGAAGAAGTGGCCAACTTTGTCAAAAGTTTGAACAAGGGAACCGACGGTAGGTATAGAGGTAAGATTCCTTTATCTTGTTTTAATTGTGATGTTATTGGTCATTTTTATAACAAATGTCCTTATAAGAAATAGATAAATGATGAAGGTTACTCAAAAGGAAAACAAACATATAAGGGAAAAAGAACCACAAAGAAAGTTTTCAAGAAAAACTTATGCACCAAAGAAGACATCTCATCATCAGATGAAGATATAGTCAGTGACAGTGAGAGAGAAAGAGTTCTATTCATGGCAGTAGAAGACTCTGATAAAGAAGACTCCAAAGAAGAATATGAAGAAGCTGAAGAATAATATGAAGAAGTCAAAGAAGAAATTGAAGAGGCATAATTTGACTTCCGAGAGGAATTAATGTGTGCCATAGAAGTTATCAGAAGAGAAAAGAAGAAAAACAATAAACTACAAGCATAACTAGACAAGAAAAAAGACACTCAAGAACTTGAACAAATGATCACAAATTTGAAGGTTCAAATAGAAGAATATAAAAGAATTGAAGAAGCACTCAAAGAACAACTAGAAGAAAAAGATAAGATCATTGGAAACTTGGAAGCAGAGATTGTCACATTAAGAAAGGATCTTCAAAATAAAAATATGCAGACCAACTCAAAATTTTTGGATTACATTATCCGTAGTCAAAAATCTCATCATGACAAGTCCAGACTTGGATACAATCACACAGAAAAAGGATCAAGCTCCAAAACAACAGAGCAAGAAACATATCCAAAAAGCTATTGTGAAAAAATCAAGAGGGATAGGAAGATCTACAAGGAATATTACAGGGACACTCCTCCATTGAGAAGATTCAGATTTTAGAATCAACAATCAACAGATAGGCCTCAGGAAGAAGAAGAATTTATAAGAGTACCTCATTTCAGAAGATCTTCAACTCCCATGTATCAAACTATGTTTTTTGGTTTATGTTATGCATGTAATAATTTTGGACATAAAGTTGTGAATTGCAAAGATAACAATAGGAACACAAACAACTTTGAAAGTCATACACAAAGGGGTTATCCAAGAAGGCCTAGTGAAACACAAAGAAAAAGTTACAACAGGTTTGAATCTTTGAGCACTGAAGTGGAATGTTACAAATGTAACAATTTTGGACACATGGCCAAATATTGCATAATGATAGTCCCTACTAGAGAATTGAACATAATAACAACAGTCACAGACAAGAACCTCAGAAAAGGACATGGATAAGAAAGCAGGATCAATATAGCAATGAAGAATGCACACTCGTTCTATAAACTAATCAAAAGAAACGTGTTTGGTATGTTGAAAGTGGTTGTTCAAAACACATGACAGGTGATAAAGATAGGTTTCTTACATTACGAAAGGAAAGATATGGATCCGTCTCCTTCAAAAACGATGATTCAGTTAAAATCAATGGAAAATACACAGTCTGAATTGGGAACAAGAATACCAAGGAAAAAAATATTCTACTAGTAGAAGATACGAAACATAATCTTCTAAGTGTGAGTCAAATGTGTGACCAAGGTCATAAAGTTACTTTCGATTCACAAAAGTGTGAGATAAGAAAAAAAGGTTCAGGAAAATTGATTGCTATAGCTGCAAGAACTTCAAGCAACATATATGTATTAAGTGAAATTGGAAATGAAAAGTGTTGTCTAAGAAAGGAAGATGAAAGTTGGATATGGCACGAAAGAATGGGTCACATACATTTTGATAACCTTGTCAAAGTCAGTAGAAGAGAAACAGTTAGAGAAATGCCCCAGATCACGAAACCAACCAACACTTTATGCAAGAATTGTCAACAAGGAAAGAAAGCATAGAACAGGTTCAATTCAAAGGAATATTCAATGACAATACCACTGGAAATTGTGCATACTGATCTATTTGGAACAACTACAACAAAGGATTTAAAATGTAAGAAATAATTTATGTTATTAGTTGATGATTATACAAGAATGACTGCAGTTTTCTTTCTCAAGAATAAGTTAGAAGCTTTTGAAAACTTCAAGATATACAAGGAAACGGTTGAAAATGAAATGGATTCAAAAATCAAATGATTGAGATATGATAATGGAGGAGAGTTCACTTCAAAGTAATTTATGGACTACTACAACAATCATGGAATAAAAAGGCAATTCTCCGTTGCTAGGACACCTCAACAGAATGGAGTTGTTGAAAGAAAGAACAGAACAATATAGGAAATGGCTCAAACAATGATAATGGATTCCAAATTGACAGATATATTTTGGATAGAGGAAGTGCATACAATAGTTCACATTCAAAATAGAGTAATGCTCAGAAACAACACTGACAAAACTCCCTACAAGCTATGGAAAGGAAGACCAGAAAATGTGAAGCACTTCATAGTTTTTGGAAGCAAATGCTACATCAAAAGAGAAGATGGAAAAATTTGAAAGTTTGACTCTCGTGTGGAAAAAGGAGTACTTGTTGGTTACTCAAGTACAAGGAAATCATACAAGTGTTACAATTTGAGATTGAACAAAGTTGTAGAAAGCATCAATGTAACAATTGATGAAACAAGAAGACTTGAATCAAAGGAAGAAGAAAATGAATCAATAGAACAACTTTTCAAAAAATAAGTAGAATATGAAAAGGAAGTAGAAGAGGAAGATGAAGAGAATCCAACAGAAGAAGAAGATCAAGTTCAACAAGTGCCTCCAAAGACACCTCACAGACGAGTATAGAAGAATCATCCTTTAGATCAAATTATCGAAAACAAAGATGCAAGAGTTGAGACTAGAAGAATCTGTTCACCAGAACAAACACACCTAGCACTCACATCTACGATTGAATGAACCTATTTTGAAGAGGCCATAAATGATGAATTTTGGAACAAGGCCATGGATGAAAAATTGGATCAAATAAAGAAAAATGACACTTGGGAATTGGTTCCAAGACAAAAGGATAATAATGTGATCAACACAAAGTGGGTATATAAGAATAAATTGAACGATGATGGACAGGTTACAAGAAACAAAGCTATATTGGTATGTAAAGGATATGCACAGGTTGAAGGAATCGACTTTGAAGAGACATTTTCCCTAGTTTCCAGATCAGAAGCAATCCAATTTGTTTTAGTTTATGCATGCTCCAAAAATATTAAAGTGTATTAGATGGATGCAAAATCATCTTTTCTAAATGGGGATCTTGAAGAAAAATTTTGCATTTAACAACCAAAAGGATTTCAGTTGTCAAAGAATGCATACTGTGTGTGCAAATTAAAGAAGGCCTTGTATGGTCTAAAACAGGCTCCTAGAGAACGGTACTCTAGACTGGATAAATATCTACAATAGAGAGGGTTCAGAAAAGGAAGTGCAAAAAACAACCTCTACATCAAGGTAAGTCAAGGTAATATATTATTAATTGAATTTTATGTTGATGATATTATTTTTGGTAGTGATGATGATAGGTTAAGTCAGAAATTTGCAAAGGATATGTAGAATGAATTTGAAATGTCATTACTTGGAGAACTATTCTTCTTTATGGGAATTTAGATATGTCAAAGCAACCAAGGAGTTTTTATTTCTCAAACCAAGTATATCATAGAAATGATAAAGAGGTTTGGAATGGAAGATTGCAAACCAGTTATGACTCCCATGCAAACCAATTACAAGTTAAGAAAAAATGATGATCCAAAGTCTACATATCAGAGGCAATACAAGTCAATGATTGGCAGCCTACTATATGTGACAACATCCGGACCAGATGTAATGCAGACAGTTGGACAGATGGTACAATTTCAAGCAACACCAAAGAAATCACATGTATTAGCAGTGATGAGACTTTTCAGATATCTCAAAGGAACAAAAGAGTTTGGATTATGGCATCCAAAAGGAAATGATCTATCTCTTATTTCCTACAAATATGTAGATTGGGCAGGTTGTACCGATGACCGACGAAGCACCATTGAAGCAACATTCTACTTGGGTGATTTTTTAGTATCATGGCTAAGTAAGAAACAATAATCAATATATCTATTTATAGCCGAGGCAGTGTAACTTCCTCGGTGACCCATGCCGGGCCACACTACATGAGAGAACTCTTTCGTTCTCTCTGCAAAACATACTATAACCTACCCAACATCCCACTAATCTATGCCACATAAATTTTTCGAACTACATGCAATTAAAATTTATACACACAAAACTCTTGCAGATATATATATATATATATATATATATATATATATAATGTAAACATACAAATACATCTATAAATGCACGGATTCACACTGAAATAATAGTAAAAGTATACATGTATCATATACAGGAAATACCCATAAATATACATACAATTATAACCACACATAGGATAACTCATAAAAATAAACATGCAAATAATAATGCAACATGTAAATCCATCACAGAATCGACACTTGTCTTGGTAATAATATCACCAACTATGTGCATACCTTCCACAAAACTCCCAGCCTTAGACCACATTACTCATCACTCTCAGTAGTGGTTCACCCCCAAGCTAGGACTAAACTCCACCTGGGTAAAGAGATTCCTAACTAGGCTAATGATTCATAGATAACAAGAAAGACTTTGTCATAGGTGCCAACTCAAACTAACAGATTACAGTCCCTCATTCCCCACATGCCTATCCCACCCAGGAAGTGTGCCCCTTCTCTTCTCAACAACCCTTCGACTACCCCACTTCCTTTCCGGGCTTCAGCAACAGACTGGACAGGAAGTCTTAGAGCACTGTAGCTTCAGTTTAGAACCTTCAGGAAATCAATTCCCAACAATTCTATCACCCAAGGAGAAATCGCTCACGGGCCTGAAAACCCGCCTCTTCAATATCCCACAGGCCTGAAAACCCTCTTCTTCAGTCCATCTCCCAAGCTAACCAGATACACGAACATAAAAATGGATATGGATACAGGTTTAGGTACAGTCATGAAGGTATGAAGGATAACTCAATGGCTGTGTGAATTCTCATGGATGATTGACTAGATGCTTGAATGATGGAAGGAATCATGGAAAGAATGATGAAAAATGAACTAAGTCCAAACAATATTTATGCATGTCCCCAACTTGACACTTGTCATGTTGGGAGCTACTTTGGCCCACTTGTCCCCAACTTTGGAACTTAGGATGAAATAATTATCCATACTTTATATTTTAAGAAATATTAATATAATATTCCTTTTTGTCTTAAGCTCCCTAGCTTATCCCTTTTACTTAAATTTTACCCCTCCATTTCCCTAATTAGTGGATTTTAGTCCCCCATACTCTTTTATCGTGGTCGGTCTGCACACAACGATGTATTTTATATTAATGCTGAGACATAAAAAAGAGTAGGTGCACCAACCTTTAACATCCTGGCTCTTCGGCCTAATAATCACAAAACTGGCTCACCAGCCTAAAAACCACAACATATACACAAAGGCTCCCTGGTCTCAAAATCACATGCACTTAAGTTGTTGCACGTGGTATCCTAGAATGTGCACACTTCCTCATTTTACTGTGCAGTACATGCACGCACTATGCCATGAAAGGTGCATACAAAAATGATATCAAACAACTCACTAGCTTAAGTACATTTGCATTTACATTTACAATCGGGTTCGGCCTAGGGATATTACAATCCCCTCTCCTTATTTATGCACTGTCCTCAATGCATCATGTACACATATACAACAAAAATTTCAAAATCCTCAAAAAGATGCGGGTATTTTGCCCGCATTGCATCCTCAGGATTATACTAGGTCCATTGGACCTTTACAAGCCCTATGGCTCGATTCCGGAGCTGTTTGATTTTTCGGTCCAAAATGTGTACCGAATGCACTTGGAAAGCACCTTCTTGCTCCACCCAAATCACATTCCAATCAATAACATAATTAGCATCAGGTATATATTTCTTGAGCAATGATACATGGAATACATTATGAACAGAAATAGATGAAGGAAATGAAATTATATAAGCTAATGGACCAATCCTCTCTAGGATTTCAAATGGCCCACAATAGAGAGCTTCCAATTTTGAACAATTTCCCAACTTCAGGGAAGTTCTGTTGGCTTTCACTTTCAAAAATACATGGTCTTCCACTTTAAATTCCTTGTGAGTTCTTCCCTTATCAGCATAACCTTTCTTCCTATCTTGGGCATCCTTTAAATTTTTCTTTATTTTTATCATTTGCTCCTCCATTTCCTTGAGAAAATCTAGCCCAACCACTGCTCTATCTACTGGGTTATCCCACATTACTAGTGTGTTGCACTTTCTGCCATAAAGTGCCTCAAATGGGCTCATCTTTAGAGATGTTTGGTACCCATTGTTATAATCAAAATCTACCAAGTGTAGGTAGTCTTTCATTTTTTATGGTTTATCCATCACATACATCCTCAACATATCTTCAATCACTTGATTCACCCTCTTTGTTTTTCCATCTGATTCTGGATGATAAGATGTACTAAAATTCAAATTTGTTCCAAATCCATTAAATAATCCTTTCCAAAATTTTGAGGTAAATTTTGGATCTCTATCAGACACAATTGTCTTGGGTATGCCATGTAATCTAGGAATTTCTCTCATATAAACATCAACAATGTTGGATGCCTTGTGAGTGAGCTTAACTAGAATAACATGGGCATCTTTAGTAAGCTTCTCCACCACTACCATGATAGAATCATGTTTCTTGTCTGTTCTGAGAAGTTTGGTGATGAAATCCAGTGTTACAACTTCACATTTCCACTTAGGAATGGGTAATGGCTGTAGCAAACCAGCTAGGTGTCTATGCTCAACTTTTACCTTTTGACATTCCAAACATTTGTTAATAAAATCAACAACTTCTTTCTTCATGCCTGGCCAATAATATTGGATTTTGACAGCTGCAATAGTTTTCTGATATCTCGGGTGTCCAACATAAGGTACATTATGCATTTCTCTCAATATCAAAATTTTCAATTCCTGGGAATTTGGTACAAAAATTCTTCCCTTGTACATGAGAATTTCATCATTATCTAGCTTGTATTCTTCAATTTTCTACTGCAAATTACCTTGTTGTAATTTTTTCCACTAATTCCTTGTATTGCAAATCTGATTTTGCAGCCTCTAAAATTCTGTGTTTCAAATCTGATTGGTACATGCTAATGGATGTAGAATTCATTTCATGCACTCTTTTTTTGAGTGCATCAGCCACTTTGTTCTCTTTCCCCTTGATATGCTTTATATCAAAGTCATATTCACTTAGAAATTCTAACCATCTTCTTTGCCTAGCATTTATAGTTGGATTATCAAATAAATATTTCAGACCATTATGGTCTGTTCTTAGCCCAAACCTTTTCTCCATGAGGTAGTGTCTCCATTTCCTCAAGGCATGCACTATGGCTGCCAACTCCAAATCATGAGTGACATACTGTCTTTCATGCTCCTTCAACTTCCTTGATTCATAACATATAACAAACCCATTTTGAGTGAGGACTCCACCAAGTCCTTCCTTACATGCATCTGTGCATACAATGAAGTCTTCATTTGGGTCTGCATTCTTTAGGATTGGACCACTTGTTAATAATTGTTTCAAGTGTTGGAAACTCTTTTCACAATCCAATGTCCATTGAAACTTCACACCCTTTCTTTGCAAGGAAGTGATTGGGTGTGAAATCTTTGAGAATCCTTCAATGAATCTCCTATAGTATCTTGGAAGGCCCATGAATGATCTAACCTCTATCACATTCTTTAGCACTGACCATTCTCTAATGGCTTCTATCTTCTCAGGATCCACTGCTATCCTATCCTCTGAAATGATATGCCCCAAATAATGAATTTGCTTCCAATAAAATGAGCACTTGCTCAACTTGGCATACAACTGATGCTCCCTTAATACTTGCAACACCATTCTCAAATGATGCTCATGCTCTTCTTTTGAATTAGAATATATAAGGATGTCATCCAAAAAGACAATGACAAACTTGTCTAAATATTCTCGGAAAATGCCATTCATTAAGCACATGAAAACAACTGGTGCATTTGACAACCCAAATGGAACCACTGTGAACTCATAATGACCATACCTTTTCCTGAAGGTGGTCTTGCTGATATATTCCTCTTTAATCCTTACTTGATGGTATCTTGACCTGAGATCTATGTTTGAAAATATCTTGACATCCTTTAATTGATCAAAGAGATCATCAATCCTTGGCAGAGGATACTTGTTCTTTACAATCACTTTATTCACCTGTTTGAAATCAATGCACAATATTAATGTCCCATATTTTTTCTTCACCAACAATATTGGGGCACCCCAAGGTGACACACTTGGGCATATATACCCCTTCTTTAGAAGTTCTTCAAGCTGCATTTGCAACTCCTTCAACTCTGGTGTACTCATTCCGTAAGGAGTCTTTGACACTGGAGTTGCTCTAGTAATTAAATTTATAGAGAAATTAATATCTCTCTTTGGGGGTAGTCCTAGTACCTCCTTGAACACATCTTCAAATTATTCCAGGACTACATAATCTTCCAAATTTGGCACCTTATCTTTAGGTGTCTCTTCCATATGAGCTGCAAATATTTGTCACCCTTTTTTGTAACATTTCTTCAGCTACAATGTTGAAATTTCTCTGATGGTTACTTCCCTCGGAATTCCCTTTACTTTCATTTGGTTCCCTTCCTCATCCAAGCAAGTAAATGCCTTGTTATGACAGTCTATGATGGCATGATGCTAGTCCAACCAATCCATCCCAATTAGATAGTCATAGGAACCTAAATGAAAGATGTTTAAATATGCCCTGGTTTTCAGTCCATTCATGTCCATAAGACATGAATTAACCATCTCATTAAATTTTCTTTTGGCTTCGATAGCCAGCTACACCAACCAAGATTTCCCATGCTTTCTTCTTGGAAAATGAAAACTTTCCACCATATTAGGATCTATATAACTATGACTAGCTCCTGAATCAATTAAAATAGAAATGGTTTGGTTGTTTATCATAACTTCCACTTCAATCATGTGTGACTGATACTCTTCTTGCTTGTTCTCTAGGGCTGCATAGATCCTTGGTACATTTCTTCCCACCTCCATTGTTTCATATTTCTGTACATTGTGAAAAATCCTCCCTTTTTAACCTCTGTGAGGAAAATATCTGAACACATGATCTCCTTTACAACCCCAACATTGAATAAGTGGATGTCTTGGCCTATGACCTCCTACCTCAATCATCCTGGGTTCTCTAGATGTTGGTTGTCCCTGAGGATTATTTCAGATGAATGGTGGCTTAGTTCCCTTGTTCCTCTGATCCAACTTGAATTTATTTTTGTTCTCCCGAGATTTTTGGAAAGTTGACCTTGCTTTTTGTTGATCATATGGTCTCCTCCAATATTTTTGGATCATCATATTGTATTTTTTCACTAATGAATGATGACAATCCACTCAAATACCTTTCAATCTTAATTGTCTCATCCTTGATGAATGAGATAGACTTCAATAGTTCTAAAAGCCTTCTCTCATATTCATCAATGGTCATACTACCAAGCTTGAGTTCAAAGAACGCTTTCATTTTCTTGTCATAGTATCTCTTATTCAAGTATTTCTTCTCAAAATACTTTTTGAATTCCCTCCAAGTAACACTTTTCTCTTTAATGTGTTTCACCTACACAAGATGATCGCACCACATGGATGTCTTTCCCTTGAGTTGATAGATGAAAATTCTACCTTCTACATGAGAATAATAATTATGCAATTGAAAATACTTTCTCATGCCCAACATCCATGTTTTTGCATCTTCATCCTTCTTGTGATCACCATCAAATGTAGGAGGTTTTATTTTGTTCATTTCTCCTCGCAGTTCGTCCATCCCAAAACTCTTATTCTTCCTGACAGGGGATGGAATTGAGCTGCTATGTAATCTTTTATTGGAATGCCTCTGGGAGTGGTGGTGATTTCTACTAACACTTCTTGTTCTTCTTTTCTCATCAGGAGACTTGCGACTTCCTGATTTACTTGAGCCACTCTCCTTATCCAATTTATTTTCTATTCTGTTCAAGCTCTGCATTAACTTCATGTTGAAGTCATCCTGTTGCTCCTTCGCACACATAAGAATTTCATTATCATCTTTATGGCTTTGGACATCCTTCTGCAAATTTTTAATGGTCTCTACCATATTCATATTTTCATCCCTTCCTTCTCCATGTCCATTGGAGTTTGTTCCTTCAATGCCCAAATGGACATCCATCCCTCTGATCTCATCTTCCTAGATGTATGTCCCCTATGCTTCTTCTGTTACTCTAGACTCTATGTTGACTCTGATCTGATCTAGTTGTTGTTGACTCTGCAAAATGTGAAACCAACAAAACTTTGTCATGCTAATTGTTTCAATAATTTCATGAAAATATGAACCATTATGGTTCAATAATATATCATAAATCTTTCTTCCGATTTCCTGAAAAAATGAATGTCCAAATCAATTTTCTGGGTGGATATTTAGATTCCACTTTCCGATACCTTTCCAAAACCTACTCCCATGCTCAATTTCAAGTCTTCATCAGAAAGTTATGGTTATTTGAAAATTGCCCATTATTGTTTCTGTTCATTTTTCAACTTGGCACAACTTTGCGCTGCAATTATGCATTTTTGCACCTACTCCATTGGGGGTTTTGTAGGTGCTCAATTGGGTTTCTTCATATACATAGTATGGAAACTCTGTCCAAGTTTCTCTTTTTTTTGGGTTCCTGACTGCTAGTTACAACCTGCTAAAGTTATAGACCAATTCGTGTTTTTGGTCTGGAATGCTACATGTGACGTATTTTCCATATTAAACATTTTTAACATGCCCAGAAATTTAATTGAGCTCTGGGACTATATTCTATGGCTCAATATATTTCCATTTACTGCTCCTACACCTCAATCTGATTCTGGAGCAGAAAGTTATGGCTCTTTGAGGTTAGATGGGTCTTAAAATTTACCCTCCACTATTTGTGCTATAACTTTCTCATAAAAGCTCCATTTGATGAATGGTTTACACCATTAGAAAGATCTCTTCGAGCACTTTTATTTGAGCTATGGAGATAAAGTGTACCAAGGCACACTTTGTTCTTGTGGTTTTTGAGTAGCTAAAAACGCTCTTAAGGGCCTCAAAAACGTGTTGCAAAAAGATGACGTTCAAACTGTATAAAATGTTGCATAAATTTGTTGGTTTTCCATTGTTGTTCACCCTCCAAATGATTTTGAGTGCACAAATTTCAACCTATATGATCATATTTACCATGCGCAACAACACCCCAAGGTAAATCGTGCTCAACGCACCTATAACCACTGTGAATCACTTCTCTGTCACGCCAATAGCTGGGCACTACTTTTTTGTCATGCGCCAAAATCCACCACGTGCAATTTTGGTTCTAGTACTAACTAGTACATATTGTAAAAATTTCGACGTTCTATTTGCGGCGTTATGGAAAAAATTGTCCATACTGCCAGAAAATAGAGGAAATTAAAAAGAAAAAATGATATTGCCTGATAACGTCACTATTTCCACATTGACGTCTCTCTTGCCACGTTGACATCGCTATTTCCATGTTGCCATCTCTCTTGCCACATTTTCCACCTAATTGTCTCTCTTGCCACGTTTGTGACATAGTCATCTCTCTTGGCATGTTTGTGAAGATTGTTGTCGCAGTGGCGACATTTTGGAAACTAGGTTTTCCCCCTCCAACGGTCACCTTAGTATGTTGACCAAGTCAACATACTAACGGTCACTTAGATTTTTATAACGCCGGAATTGTGACATTATAAAATCTATAAATATGTTGCATTTTACGGATGTTGCGACAAGTTTTCTATAATAACGACGCTTCAAAAAGGGTTTGCGGGTCTTCTCAACGAACAAAAAACAACTATTTGTTTCAGTATAAGTCTGTGGGGAAGAATGTCAGAAAACATTAGAGATGGGAAAAGAATTAAAGAGGGTGAAAAGGGTGACGTTAAATGTTATTTTCCTTGCAAAAATTGTTGTACTAGACATCCTGAAAGAGTTTTAATAGCAACAACTACAACACATTGTAGAAAATATGGGCACATGGATGTGGGATCAAATGAATATCGTCCCATGGTATATACAGTCATTGTCTGTTTTAATATTTATTGTATTCTCAAACTTTTATAATGTTTTATACATGTAGTAATTTTTCATGATTGTTAGTAATTATAAAGTTAGATTTCCCCCCTAACTTTATGAAGAAAGCACCAAGTAGTAACATAAATGATGTTGTAGTACAAGACGAAGAACTTGAAGTAGATAATGAAGATCAAGTTAATGATCCCATGGAAGTAGATGACAATAATAACATAGTTCAAGATGATGAGACAAATAAATGATTCAAGACTTATTCGGTCATCTAGATGAGGATCATGGGGACAATAGTGATGGTATTTATGATGAACCTCTGATTGAAAAGGAAAATAAATGACTTTATAAAAGGTAAATAACAAATCTTCTCTCCAC
>SNQJ01S0064870.1:95987-107823 GCA_010110895.2 Picea sitchensis
TGACAGCCTTGTCTTTGATGAACGGAACATACTTCAGTAGTTCCAGAAAACTCCGTTCATACTCGTCAATGGTCATGCTTCCCAACTTGAGTTCGAAGAACTCATTCATCTTTCTGTCATAGTATCTTTCGGTCAGGTATTTCTTCTTGAAATACCTCTTAAACTCCTTCCACATGACCTCTTTCTCTCTAATGTGTTGCACCTGCACCAACTAACCCCACCACATGGATGCTTTTCCTTTCAGCTAGTACATTGCAATTCTTCCCTCTGCATGGGCAGAATAATTCTGCAGTTGGAAGTATTTCTTCATACCCAACAACCATGTTTCGGCATCTTCTTCCTTCTTATGTTCACCAACAAATGTAGGCGGTTTATTCTTGTTGATTTCCCCTTTCAATTCATCCCTTCCAGATTTTCAGTGTTTTCTGGTAGGGGACAGGCTTGAACTACTGTGTGTCTTCTTGCCAGAATTCTTCAGGGAGAGATGGTAATGTATGCTACCACTCCTCGATCTTCTTCTGCTCTCAAGGGTTCTGACACTTCTTGATCTACTTGTGTCACTCTCTTTTTCCAATTTATTTTCTATTCTTTCTAGGCTCTTCAACATTTTAAAGTTGAATTCACCCTGCCGATCCCTGATTTTCATGAGCTTTCATCTATCATATCGGTGAGCCTGGGCATATTTATACAATTTTTCAATGCGTTTCATCATGCATCCCTCTTTATCTATGTCTTTTTCGTGCCCAATAGAGTTTGTTCCTTCAACTCCCAAGTTGACATCCTTTCCTTCTCTTTCATCTTCTGTTTCGGATGCAATCTGCACCTCTTCCAATTCCATACTTGGCGTCAGTTTTCAGTTGTCCTGACACTCATTGAACTCTGCACACACAATGTGCAGTCAACCGAAGTTTGTCAGGCCCTTAAACCTTCAAGAAAACTTACAACATTCATAAGCCAATGTGAACAAGAAAAATGTTTTGACTTCACAAAGTTTTCTGAGCTCTATCCAGCTCTGCAAATTTCGGGACTTCGGAACTTCAGAATCTTGATCCACGAAGATCCAACAGTTAAATCTTCATAACCAAAGTCACCCTTTCGCAACTCGCAATTTCGCGAGTTCGTGAGTCGAAGACCCTCGACTCATTTCCTCCAAACACTGATACCCGAGATGTGATACAGGTATGCCTCCCTCCTCGCTAGCACCTACTACACATGACCGTAGGCTAGGGCTGAGTGATATCACTTCTTCACCAACTCACGACTTCGCGAGTTGGAGAGTTGAGCCTTCGTGCTCCTCCTTTGCGAATTCTGAAATTGCGAATTACTTTATTCTCCAGGCCCACAAAACAACTATCGCCTTTCACCATAGTGGCACATGGTACATTCGGGAGGGTCCACATCACCTTCGGTGACATATTCAGGTCCCACCACTCTTGCCTGTATTCTCGACTCACTGGCACATGGTACACATTCATGCACCCACATCCATTTCAAGAAAAATCCAACGGTTAGGTCCCCTCTTAGATCTACAACGCAGATCTTTTCGGCGTTTCAGGGTTTTCGGGCATCGGGAGTTCGTGCACCCCACATCTTGAACTTCCATCTGTCAAAATTCCGAAACAAAAAATGGTTTATTCCTTCCCTGAATCGAACGGTCAACTCCCTTCCTACAGTCTATGGTGTAGATCGTTTCAGGATTTCGGGTTTCGAGTTTTTGGAGGTGTTCACCTCCCTCACTTCCCATCTCCCGACTTTACAAAATCTGAAAGGTTCCACAACTAACTCGAGCGCGAATTCGCCAGATCTAATGGTCGAGCCTTCCTCCCAGATCTACCACGTAGATCTCCATGTTTTTTGGGGTTTTTCAGGATTTCGCGTATCGCGATTCCCACATTCCTATTCATTTCAAAAGGGATTTTAATCCCTGTGCACATTTTCCATATCTGACAGTCATGAGGGTTCACCTTCCCTCTCGAACAAATCCTAAGGCTCCAACACTGTTGATGTGGAGTCCTCTCTCCTTGTGGCCATAGACCACAATGGCTGCGGTTTCACACACCACTATACCTCCTGATCTTACCAAGGTCCGAAATTGGTACTCTAGACACAATTTCTCCTCACACCCTCGGTCATAAGACCACTCAATTGGCCCATCTAAGCTCAGTGTTGAAACCTTGGATCTGATACCAAGTTGGAGCACCACTTTTCACTCACTACTATGTAGGTGTTACTATGCAGATTAACAACACTCTCACTCACAATTAATCAGATGCATTCAAAACAAGTTAAACACATTCAACAAAGAGTAATCATACGATTTACTTCCATAATCAGCAATCAATACTATTTAACATCAATTCATATACATAGCAGAATACATGATGATTATAATACACAGAGATACAGAAACATAATTAAAGAATCATCTGGTACTTATCTTTGAACAGTGGTAGAATCCACCAACCAAGTGCAGGCCTTCCACGAACCTCCCAGCCTTAGACCGCACTACTCATCATCTTAACAGTGGGTCACCCCCAAGCTGGGACTAAGCTCCACCCCAAGACAAGGAATCCTAGGCTAGGCTGAGGTTACAGGGAAACAACACACATCCACAAGGATGGGATTCTCTCCCAGGAACCTCTCACACTCACTGCCCATAGACCCTCATTTCCCACATGTCTGTTCCACCGCAGGAGTATACACCTTCTCTGTCACCTAGATAGTCCTTCAGCTGCTAACCTCCCTTGACTTGGGTTATAGAAACATGCCGGACCGGAAGTCTCCAGACTCTGTGGCAACTACAAGGTTCCTTCCAGGAGTTCTCTCCTTCCTCTGTACACTCTCTCTCATGGAGAAAGTGTTGCTCCACTGGCCAACAAGACACACATAGTCCAGCACTACGTGGCCACAATAATCAACAGGGAAAACTGACGGGGCTTTCCTATAGGCTCAACAATGGTCGAATGGCTCACGGTCATGACTTTGGGATAGAGAACCCACACACATGCTCGATCTCAGATAGAGGATACACACGGATTCTCCAGACAAACACAGGTTTTTCAGTTCAAAATATATACAAGGTTTTTCTGCAGTGGTTGGATCCATCGTACCGCTCAGAGGCCGTATGCACTCAGGTCATCGGGTGGAATGGAGGAGAACCCCCATCACATCTCATCTTCACCATTTTATTTGCATGGGTTGGGGCTGTCACTTGTCGCCCTGAAAACTGCATGTGTTTACCCATCACACATCACCTTCCTCATGGTTAGCAACGTAGGATAAAACATGAAATGCTCATGCCTTTTTGGAATAGTATTAAAATATTATTCCCAAGGATGAATCCCCCTAGGCTTAACACTTAGCCCCTTTTCCCACCTTCTAGCCCCTAATCCCTTGCCTTCTCTGTGGAAGCTCAGTCCCCCTTCACTCATTAATCATGTTCGGTCTGCACCTAGCGGTGTTTACAATTTTTTATTAATTTATTCTGTGTGATTACATATACAACATCAGGCTCCTGGCCTTCAACACTTAGGCTCCCTGGCCTAAAAAACACATAAGCCACCAACTTATAAAAACTTGCCTCACCAGCCTATAAAACATAATTACAATTCCTTTCAGAACATGATTTACAACTTGGCTCGTTCTTGGGGACACTACAAAAACAATGGGAGGCAAACCAACAATTTTGGATTGAAAACTACCAAAAATATTTTTTTCTTAATGAAATTTTCAACATGAGATGCATATATTGCACAATCCAAGTGTAGTAGGAATTTTTCGGGTTGTTTAATCTCATTGTTCAATTAACATCGAATATCAAGAAAAAATTCATCACCAATGCAAATTGGAAAAGGAGAAAAATATTGAGAGTTTATCTAGCATCATAATATTTATTGAATCAATGATTTTCACTGACAATTTCATGTTACGTGGGAAATCATTAGGATTGAGTTTTACTACATTGATTTGTATGAAATTGGTGTCGATAGTGAGCTTAATATCTATTATCAAAAAATAAGTAGAAATCTCATCATGATAGTTTATCCAACAAATGTTTTTGATTACATTCTCTCCCACTCCTTGTCATGCCAAATATTTTTTGTTCCTCACATACACCTTTCTCTTACTCCTCTTCATCCTACGTTACCCCTACCTCATGTCCCAAAATACACCTCCTTTACATCCCCCTTTACCCCTATTCCAATTATATACAAATTCTTAGATACAATTTGTGAGTGAAAACGAGGTGGAACCTCTCATCTCCACTCAACTTACTTGAATACCTCAATGGCACGTCAATTGCACAAGAGAGTAGTCTAAATAACTAGTGTGAAGAGTCATAAGGCTATTGTTAATGGAACAATGGATCCTGATAGGCTAGTGAAATATATCCATAGAAATACTTGGAAACATGTGGAAATCAACCCAGATAAAAATCATGGAGACAATTAAGAAGGGGAAAAGAAAGAAGTGGGGAGAAGAATGACGGTGGAGAGAGTAGAAAGGGAGGTGGAAATTTGGTTGGTGATGAATCCAAAGTTGGAGGTGAAGACAAGAAGGCTCCAAGAACTCATTAATTTTTTGGTAAGAATTATTAGGCATGACTATTAATATCACAGGTCCATCTTATCAAACATTGAGACATGTAGATGCTACAACTCTTCCCATAGGCCTGTGGGTAGAGTTTTCTTTCCTATGGGAAAATTTACCTTTCTATGTGCCTAAATGACCACCATATAAGATGATTGTGCCTCTCTAATAAGTGTGATGAATATTTATGTGTCACACTCATTAGAGAGGTACAATCCTCTTATGTGGTGGTCATTTAGGCACATAGAAATGAAAGTGGGAAGATTTTCCTTTGTATGTGCCGAAATGTCCACCATATAAGAGGACTGTGCCTCTCTAATGAGTGTGAGACATATTGATGTCTTACACTCATTAGAGAGGCACAATCCTCTTATATGGTGGTCATTTTGGCACATTGAAAGGCAACTTTTCCCAAAGACATGTGGATAGAGTTGTATCATCTATAACTCCGCTTACAAGCTTGTGGAAAAAGTTGTAGATGCTACAACTCTACCCACAGGACTGTGGGAAGGTTTGTAGACAATACATATCCACCCTCAAGCCTATGTGGCAGATTTTTCCAGAGGGATACCAAATAACATGCTCCATAATTGGGAATTATTCAATGTTGAGTGACGTCCAATACATCGGGTGGCTCAATGGAGAGATTGAGCCAATGTTTGAGATAAAAGTGGCACAAGATCTAACAACTTCTCCAGATATCCCTACCACATATAGCATAAAATAAATCCCTCCTTCGAGTATTGCAATGGGCATTGAAGAAACCCAAGATGAAACTAATATAGGAAGTGATGATACTAATGTACAAGACCTCCTATACTAGTTGGAGGAAGAAAGGGAAGAGGTCCTTGGATGGATAACCAGTGCAAAGTCAAGGAGGGAAGTAGAAAGTAGAGGTAGACAAATTTCTTTAATGTGGCATGAAAAAATTATTTATGACCAACAATTTAAGTCTCAATTTATTAAAATGCAACACATGGATACCATACAACAACTAGAAAATAAGAACTTAACCCTAATAACAAAGATGGAGGGAGTAGGTGAAAGTTTGAATTTTTTTTTGTTTTAGAGAGATCCATCACTAGTATAGATAAAGTTATGGAGGAGATGCTATCTTATAGACCCCCATAAACAAACTCCATCAATGAGGAAGAAACCCAATAAGCAGACAAAGAAATGCTTGCATTCACACCATTGCCACATGATGCAAACATAAACTAACACATGGGATGGGATAGACAACAATTGTTGCACACATGCGGTTTATGGAAATTGGTTGGTAGTTTAAAAGTAAAAATCACTATGGATATGACCATAATAAAGAAACACCTTTGACATAATAAAGTTATAATGATTGATCCAAGTAAAAATCCATTAAAAATTGGAAATTATAGAAGAAGGGTTAGACAAAAATAATATGTGTGGCCCTTTATTTCAATTAATGAAGGGTGTATGGGGATAAATATGATCTCTTTTGAACTTGTTCATTATTGTTTAATCCCTTTGAATACTTACCTAGACAAGGAGAATTGCACCCATTCAAGAACTTGCACCCATTCAAAGAAACTACTTTTGTGCTCGCACTCATTCACAAGCAGAGATGGAGAGCTCGAGCTTGTGGCTAGAGATAGGTCATAGAGGGAACAAGGAGACAACTCATTAGTTGCAAGGTTAGAGAGATCTCATGAAGGGCACCGAGAGAGAGATCATAAGCTGCAAGGTTAGAGAGATATCGCAGAGGGCACCGAGAGAGAGAGCTCGTGGAGGGAACTGAATAGGAGAGAGAGCTCACGAAGAGAATGGTAAGTTGTTGAAAATACTTCTCTGTATTCTCATAAAATGCCTTAGGGTGATCAGTGATGTCTTGATCTTGGAATTCTTTGTGAATGTGGAGGATAATAGTGGCATCCATGTTGACCATTCCCAACTTCAGTAGAGATCCCATTTGATCTTGAATCAGTGAAAAGGGCCCTTGAGTCTATGCCATCCAAATCTTATCCTCTTGAAGAAAATTTTATAACCCTAATATAAGAAATAACAAAGTTGGGGGTAAATTTCTTCAACGATTTATATTCAACTCCAAATAGACCAAACATTGTTAAAATTATTAAACTTTCATATTACTTCCCAAGATTCATATATCAAGAAGGAAATGAAGACCTTTATACATAAGTCTCAAAGAAATAACTAATGGAGGTAGAATTTTCCTTTCAAAAGGATAAAAATTCAAGTCTTGATGGGTGGTCAATAGACATTTTCAACCCTTTTGTGATTGGATGGAAGGTGATATCCTAGTTATAGTAGAAGAATCAAGAACTTGATATGGTAAGGTTATTGGGGCCATGAATGGAACTTTATTAGCTCTAATTCCCAAAAGAGACAATATTGCCTCCTTTTACAATGTTTTCCCTATTTCTTTATGTGATTATATCTATGAGATAATAGCGAAAGTAATTGCAAGAATCTTAAAGTGCGTCTATAAAAATCTATCTCCTAAGAGAAATCAGGTTTCCTATAAGGCATACAAATTCATGATGTAGTAGGGGTAGCCCAAGAAGGATTGCACTTGATAAAGGAAAAGAAAATTCCATCAATTGTAACTAAGATTGATTTGTGAAAAGTATATGATAGGGTTGATTGAATGTTTCCAAAATTGACATCTACTCAAATAAGATTTAAGTTTCCCTTCATAAATTGGGTTGAAGCATGCTTGACATCATCTTCTTTTTTTGTGCTCGTAAATGGATTATCAACCCACTTTATTTAAACTAACAAAATGCCTAAGGCATGGTTGTTCAAAAAATTAAAGGGTTAAAAAATTATCTCTAACTAGAGGGTTAAAACAGGATCTCCCCTTCAACTTACTTGATTTGAATAAATGATCAAAATACATGTGTTTTGTACCAAAGAAAAATTCATATGGGCATAGAGGTTGGCCTTGATTGTTTCAGAAAGTGGAGAAGAGAATTTTAGGCTAATGTACTATGTGGATTTCCATGGGAGGCAAATTGACATTGATAAAATCGGTGCTTCAAGAAACCCCTATCTGCTAGAACTCTTTTTCTGTATACTTGTAGGGATACTATAAAAAATAAAAAAAGAGATTATTTGAATTCTTAAGGAAATGTAATAAGGACACATGGATTATATTAAGTGCACTGGAAGAGGCTATTAAATCCAAAAACATTAGGTGGATGGTATTTGAAAAATATCCACTTCTTTGGAAAATCTTGAGTAGGAATGAATGCTTAGAGATTAATCTTGAGTTTCCTTTGACACTGTGGCTTGTATGCTTACTAAATAATATCTCCCCCTCTTTTACGCTCATAGAATATCACTCTTAGATGTTTTTCTCACCTATGGAACTATTATCGTAGGATTTTTACTTGTGATAAACCCACCACATGATTCCCAAATCTTGCGTAACTATGGAAGAAACTACCAATGCCACCTAAGTATCATGTTACCTTGTTTTAGTGATGGATGTACACCACAACGTAGGATTCCTTAGTGACCTAAAGGGATCAAATAAAAAGTTTGATAGCCAATCCTATCGCCCCCTATCTTAATCACATGTTGTTGGCATAGGCGCAGACCAAGGGTTCAACTCTAACAACGCACCAACAAGCCCTAACGACTGGCCCTTTCAGCAACACCTGCGAAGCAGATGCAGTCTCACCTGAAGTAGCTATAGGGGGTTGTAGGACACATGTATCTACAACCAAAATGAATGCAAAGTGGATTCAAAGCAACAACACACAACCATCTAGTTATCCTTTATCTTCCTTAAACCTACTGCACAAGTTATATTTCATCTCTAACACAATATCTCAATAGCATCATATCAAAAGATAGAGAACACAACATCTATCACACATAACACAAGATATATGTGGTTCACCCTCTCCCTAGGGCTACGTCCACATAACTGTTCTTTATGATATATTAAGATGGAAGCATACAGTTATTATCTATGCTCTTAGCTAGAAGATATTCTCTTCTTCTCTCTCTTTCTTCCCCCTCCCTGTGCACCTAGCTGCAGGGCGGATTTTCACACCTAGTTGAATATCTTACAATACCGAAAGGCTCTTGCACTCAACACTTCTCTCTCACACAATAGAACTCACTCAATCATACAATAACAATGAACTCTCAACCAACCTAGCACTAGCCCATCCCAGGTCCTTGAGACCTTTATTTATACATTACAATAGCTCTCAAACACCCTTAGGTTAAGACCTAACTGTCAAAACCCTAGATACCAAGACCCTAGGTGTCTCAAACCCTAGGTCAACTTGACCTGCATTTTCAGGGCTTTTCTATCCTATCTTTCCTTCCTTCACGCGTGGTGCTTCAAATCATCTGTTGACATCTTCTTTCACTTGCTGAGTTGTCCACAATCCTTCTTCCTTGTTGATCTGTCATCCTCGATCTCCTTGTCCAATGGCTTGATTTCTCTTACTTCTCTCTGTCTTTTCTTCTCTTTTGCTCACTTCGACCTAGTATCAGTCACTGTGTCTTTTGTGTAGTTCTCATTTTTCCTTTTCTCCCTTAATCTTCTCTTTCTTCCATAACCCAAGGGCTAACAGGCCTCGAACACTCACCTGTGACTCATCCCGAGGAACTTCAGTTCTGAACTTTATGCTCCATTTCCACTTCAGACAGCGTAGGGTAGCCTCTGTTTTCAACTCTATTACTCCCTTCCTTCCTTGTGCAGACTATCTTTTCTATGTTTGGTACCTAGTTTCAACTCCACCTGGTACCTAGACCCTTTTCCTTTTGCTTTTACTGAGAGTTGCGAGGCATATGGTTGTCATAATACAATTTCAACTAGCTTCCATTCACCAAACCTTCCTTCCATTCTTGAGTCAAAGTCTTCAACTGCGCATATCCTCCTTCTGTAACATAGGAAATCTCATATGGACCAAGCCAATGCATCCTAAACTTCCCTGAATGATTCATGAACTTACTGTCATATACCAATACCAGATCTCCTTGCTTGAAATCTTTCTTCTTGATTTTCCTGTCATGGTAGGCCTTTTCTCTTTCTTTCTGAACCTGCTGGTGAAATATCGCAATAAATCTATATTCTTCCAGTTCGACCAACTGTGCAAGCCTCTCTTGCACAACGCCAGTGTCATCCATATCTTCAAAGGCTGCAATTCTCAAACTAGGAACCAAATATTCCATGGGTATAACTACTTCCATACCATGGACCAATTTGAAGGGGGTCTGCATGGTCAGTTTCTTGCAAGTGGTTCTATATGCCCATAATACTGCTAGTACTCTCAAATCCTAGTCATCCCTATTCATGTTGCATATCTTCGTCAACTCTATCTCCAAGATCTTATTGAATGCTTCAATTGTCCCATTTTCATATGGATGATAGGGCGTGATCTTATGATGGTGAACTTCAAATTCCTAAATCAAGGCTTTAAAAGTCTTGTGGATGAAATGTGTGCCTTGATCACTCATAAGGATCTTTGGGCATCCAAACCTAGTTATGATGTCATCAAATATGAAGCACACATCTGTAGTTGCACTAAAGTCCTTAAATTCTCTTGCTTTGGCCCATATGGTCAAGTATTATATCGCAATGATTATGTATCTAGCTCCTGTGCACTTCCCTGGTGGGTTTATAGGTCCCACAAAGTTAATGGCCTATTTCTCAAATGCCTCTAGGGTCAGTTGTGGCGCTAAAGGAATCTCGTCTCTTCTGGACGGTTTCCCAACTATTTTTCATACATCACAGGCCTTATAGTATTCCTTAGCATCTTTATGTAGAGTAGGCCACCACAGGCCAGCCCTAGGAATCTTCTACGTTGTTTCTTTCCTTGCGTAGTGTCCTCCTACGATGCCTTCATGTGATTCTTCAAGGATCAATGGTCTCTCTTCTTCTAGTTGTGCTAACACTACTCCTAATTCAATAGAATATGCATCGAAATGTACGTGAAATTCCTTACTCCAATTTGGGAAAACCAGAATAGGCGTAGTAACCATTTTATGTTTTAGTGTGTCGAAGCTCTACTGGAATTCTTCTGTCCATTGAAAATGACAATCTTTCTTCAAAATATTCTCCATGGGTGTTGTTATCTGAGTGTAGCCCTTAATGAACTTCCTGTAGTATCCAATATTTCCCAATTTGGTGCGTAGATATTTGACTGAAGTAGGAGGGGGTAGATCAACTATAATGGAAATCTTGGATGGATCTACTATCAATCCCTTCTTACACACAATATGGCCCAACAACACTTCGAAGGGTGAAAAGAAGATGCAATTTTTTAGGTTCAAGGAAATATGGCATTGACTACACTTATCCAACATTAGTCTTAAGCATTCAATATGATTTTGCAAAATACTGAAAACAGTCCAATCATCAAAGTTTGCTTCCAGGAATTTATGTAAAAACTCATTGAATGCTTCGACCACCACCTTGGAAACGATGGCTGGGGAATTCTTCAATCCAAATGGCATCATTGTATAATTGTAGGATCCCCATTCTATTGAAAATGTGGTCTTATGGCGATCTTCCTTGGCCATCCGAATCTGATGGTATCCTGAAAATCCATCTGTAAAAGAATATACCTCCTATCCTCCTACATTGTCTAACACTTCGTCAGTGAATGGTGTAGGGAATGGGTCATGCAAACAGGCATCATTCATCTTCCTAAGTGTTTGAGTTACTTCACACACACCTAGGATTTATTTTTCCTAGGGTTTTTATTTGTTTATTAGTCATAATTAGTCATTATCCAGTCTCCTATATTTTAGGAGAGAATATTCCACTTGGAGAATATTCTCTTTTAGTTGACACTTCAGTTTGACTAGTTGAGTTGAGTTTAGATGTTGCATTGGGATAATAACCATGATAATTCAAAATTTCATTGGTATCATCACCGGAGTGGTGCATTATCCTTGATTCCCTGAGTTCACTCCTCACTACTCTTTGTTCAATTAATTAAGTGAAGACTAGTTGACTAGTTAACTCAACTAGGTGGCAGTTCACTCCCGTAACTGCCTGAGAGACTAGAATAGGTGGAAGTTCATTCTTGTAACTTCTGGTGTGTGTCCAGATCACTCTATACCACCAATATGGTGACTTGGTTCACCTCAATTCGAACTCATTGAGTTATACAGAGTATATCATGTGTAAATTATTCATTATTCACAACGGTTAATGAGAATTCTTCCATTCTTTCTCTCCTTCTTCTTCCTTCTCCAACTCTCTATGAAAATGTGTGTATTA
>SNQJ01S0064872.1:12587-53028 GCA_010110895.2 Picea sitchensis
AATCTTTACTTTCCATTAATATGATACAGTGGCATGTCCCTTTCCCATAAAGCTAATCTCACTTTATTGTGTAATTCCTTGATCATACACATAGGTTAACTTTTGAATATATTGTGCTATCTTCACTTTGGTTGGTTTGTGTTGTCTTGGTTTGGACTTCATGAGAGCACTGGAGCGAAGCAGGAGCAACAAAGACCCTAGGAAGCGATAATAAGGTATGTTACTTGTTTCTTCCTCCTAGTTAATTCAATGGTCAAAATTTAGGGAAAGAGTCATGTCTTGTCCTGTTTTGTTCTAGATCCAGGTGGATCTAGGGAGATCAGTTATTGTCCGCACCTACCGATTATTCCAATAACAGGAGGATGACCTTTATTACTTCCTATTGGAGGTGCAGGATTTTATGCAACCAATCAATGTTGTTGTGGAAAATGATGTGTCAATACATCGGGTTGAGAATTTCCTTTAAAAAGTTTAGCAACGTTGCCCTGGTGGGAACAGTCTTGTGTGTAGTGGTCTTCAACACAAATGAGACATGGAAATTTTAGTTTGCATTGTGGTTTGTTTTTCAGTAGCATGTGGTTGTGGTTGTGTTTTTGGATTTTCATTTTGATTATTATTTTTCTTGAGTTTATTCTTAGTTTTCTTTTTTCCCTATGACTATTGTGGAGAAGCATATTGGATTGCATTCACTTCGAGTACTTGATTTGGGGTGGATTTTGATGAGATTGGAGTCGTCCTGGTAGTTGGGGAAATGATTGAATGATTGGTTGTGTCAGATGACTGTGAATTGGACTAGGTTTTGACAGAACTGATAACTCTATTCGAATGAGCAGTGGAGGATGGTTTTTATGGATCGGTTGATGTACATGGAGCGTTTGGGATCAATTCATACAAAGTATAAGATTGGAAATAAACCAAATCCAAATACCGGGCATGATAAATGGATTCCTTTTCTGTGAATACACCACCCATGGCTACATCTCGAGCAATAGGAGATAATAGATATTTGGTGAACCACCCAGCCAACAATTGGTCTAGAATCGTTTCCTTGATCAACCGTCGTCATCGTCTCCATTCATGAATATGATCAAAAATATGTATGGAGTTATTTTGATGAAGAGAGGTCAAATGTTTCATGTTAGTTTCGTATCAGATAGCCAATTGGAAGTGGTTGAGGAAATCCATGGCGAGTGAATTAAAATCTTGAAAATTTATGCCTTGTAACTCAATGTACCATTTAGCCGTTGAACCTGTAAGTGTACGGTGGAAAAGACATAAATGGATATAATAATCCACTAGTGAGTTTGATGAACACCACAAATGAAAATTCATGACGTGATTATTAGGGTCTTCACTAGGTTTTCAGTCAAAATTTGGAATATCAGAAGGTAATTTGGCAGGAATGACTAGCCAAAATGGGGAGTGTAATATGGGATCATTTGTTAATATCAACATATCTGGTAGATCAAAAGTGTCTAACAAGGGTAAATTTCAATTTTCTTGAGGATGATAATGGTGTGGCATAGGAACACCAGTAGAATTGTAAACTAGTTGTGGTGGATAATTGTATCCAGCAGGTCCTCCCATATGCTGTTGATTTTGACTAGAAAAAGTAGGATTCATTTGTTGAGGGATTTGCATAAAAGGAGAAGGGAAACCCATTTGGCCCTAGGGGGATAAACAATGTAACCAAGGAGAGGATAGTTATCTTGACTTTGAAGCGGGTAACTAGTTTTTCGATGGGGAGGAAAAGATGGTAGACCTTGAGGACCCTAAGCGGGATTCGAGACTCCTGGGAAGGGTTGTCTAGAATTTAATCCAGAAGGATTTGGATTTAAGGTTCCTCCCTACAGGTTGGGGTTTGATCATCATCCTTTTGTGGCTGATGAAAAAGTACTCCCTGGGGTGGTCCCTAGGATTGTGGCGGGTTTCTGGTAAATGAAGGTTGGAATTGTCCCCCTGTCATCGATTGGGTAGCAACTGCGATTTGACCGGTAAAAGGGAGTTTCCCCCCCAAACGAAATTTGTGCACTAAAGGAGTTTCCCCCTAGTAGGGATTTGTCTCACAGTTGGGTTTTGTTGTATGGCATGGTTTTTCATTCTTTGATGTGAAGGTGTCTCAATAGGGTTTTTTGGAGTATATGAAGTTGTTTCTTGAAGAGGGATGGTAGGTGTAACCGTCAGGGTACTTTGCAAATGACTAGGTAACATGAGTCTTGTTTCACTCGTAACTTGTCCAAAAGTGGTAGTGGTATTGATCGTTTGTTCGACGTGATGGTCAATAGGATGACCTAATGGTATTGCATCTGCACCGATAGTGGAAGATGTATGTGGAGGGTCAAAGAGTGGTCGGAGAAAAATATTTTTTTCATAAAGATCTCATCCTAATGGAGTTCTCCATATAGGATGAACATGAGTTTGTTGTGGATCTACCATTTCAGTAGAGCGGATAGGGGTAGTGTTTTCTTCATTGAAAGTTGGTTGTCATGGTTCCATGTCTAGTTGATCATATGGTCTTGACGGTAGTCTGGGGTGATCTTCTACTACAATGTTACCCAAGGAGTCCACTCATATAAGGAGTGGGTTGTAAGGTATTTCCAAATACGAGTTTGTAGGAAGGGTGGTACCTTCCTGAACCACAACTAAATCTCTCTCAGGATTTTCGACCAAAGGAGTGGTGACACTCCCAACGTCTAAATAGTTTTCGACCTCTTCACGGTAAGTGTCTTCGGGTGAGTTATGAGGTATGGATTCATATCCTTATGGAGGAAACCCTTTCATCCTACGTGATCTACGAAGACCTTTATTGGCCACAATACCAATTTTAAGGACAACTAAAGTAAACAAACAACATTTGCTAAAAAATCTAGAAAACCAATAATCAAATAAATAACTTATCTCAATGAATGTACTAGTTGGTGATGAAATCCAACATTGCATGATCAAAATGAGAAGGGGATAGGATTTGAATGGGTGGACCAATTACGTTGGTGGCCTTCTTAACAGACTTATGCCTTTGTGCAAGTTCCCTCACAGTTTTACCTATGGGTTACCCTCCAAGGATCCCGAGTGAGTTTGACCAACATTTGTTCTAGGTACAACAAAGACTTCCCTTCACTGTTACCTCTTGTAAAGACCCTAAATATTATGGCCACTAAGGATACCAACTCGCAGTTAGCCTCTGGGTGGGTATAGTCGACAGTCAAGTCCGAACATATGGGCAGGATATCAAGTCCAAAATTTCTCAAGAGAACTGAAGACAAATGGACTGGTAAACCCCAGATGACCCCAAATGGATTCAGAATTCACGAAGCTCTGAGACCAAATGAAAACACTTGATCCTCAAGGATAACCCCCAACATACGATCATACTACTATGATTGGTTAATCCTCAGAGGGATAATATTCGTTGCTCTCTCGCACACGACCTCGTGTTTAACCCCTGTGTGAGAGGAGGGATCCTAGCTATGCTTATACTAAGGTTGGATTTACTCTCCCTATCACAAGATTATGAGTTTTTTTTTAACTCTTTGGAGAGTTATTCTCATAGCCTATTCCAAAGCTCTAGTCCTAGTCTATTGTTGGTGTAAAGATAAAAAAAATAAAAGTTTCTAGTTCAATTTTAGTTAGCATTTATTTTTTGTGGTTGTTTTTTACACAAGGGTGAATGATAGTGAAACTAATGATGTTTGAGACTCGACTCCAGAAGAAGGTAAAAAGAATGATATGAAAATATTATTTTCAATTAAATTCTAGCTACAGGAAGGAGAAGGGTTTCTTTTTTTTTTGTCACTAAAAAACACTCAAGAATGCAAAATTTTATGTTATTTTGTTCTCAAACAAGAAGTCGGATAATTGCCAAATTATAAAGAAAATGATTTTACTATCCAAAACTAAAGCATATAAATACTTTTTTTTTTTTTTTTATTGCAGATGCAAACTAAGATGTTCATTCAATACTTCATTCTTTCACTAATAATGAAAAAAGTTTCACAACCATGATAGGAAAAAGTAAGAAGAAAAAAGAATACAAACAAAGACACTCTCAACAGTAGACAAGAGACTGAAAGAAAAATCATTACCAAACTGGGCTCTCAAAGAAAAAAAATAAGAAACCAAAAGTCATACTTTATACTCTTCAAGAATTGAGTAAGGGATTAAGGATAAAGAAAACAATAGATCTTGTTATCAATGATCTTCCCCATGAAAACCTCCAATCAATTAGATAATCGAGAAGAGTGGAAAAAAGAAACCAATTTTGAGAGAGAAAGGTCGATTTTGCAATCAGAAAAGACAACACAAACTCAATAAGGACTAAAAAGAATGAAAGGTATCTAGTTTTAGTCAAACATAGGACAAGATTAGAAAGAATAAGTTATGAGTTAGAGAAAGAGATTCAAAGACTATATCCAGCAAGCAAGAAACCCTGAAATTTCCCAAAGAAAGGAAAATCGACGCTCTAGTAATCAAAGCACCAGAGCATTGTAATGCTTCCTAATAGAATTTAGGGTAGTGTTGATTAAGAAACAATGCTTTGAATTTCACTGCAGAGGAGCGCTAGTTCTGAGGAAAGTGTGAGAAAAATCTCAAAAGGCTTAATAACTCAGGAAAATTTAGTAAGAGGCTCTGTGAGACAACTAGCAAAGACAAAAGAGGTGTAAAAATAGATTAAATCAGTATATAGGATCTAAGGATAGGAAAAAGTCATGGGTGAACCAAGGAAAGAACAAATTGAAAGTTCATTCCTCAATGGAGTCGTCAATTTCTGTTATAGAGATATTACCCTGCAGACAGGTGAACTTTCCCTTGGATTATTGACCCCTATACCAAGACAGAAACAATCATTTGGACACTACCATTCCTATAAACTCATTTTTCTTATCAAAAAAAGAGAGGAGAAGGTAAAGTAGGATATACTTTATTTACGACATTTTCCCTAGCTGCTCCTATTTGCAAACTTGATCCAATTCCTGGAGAAAATCAATACCTACAATGAACTACAAGAAACAATTGACTTCCTTCTACTCTAATGGATTAGGCAAAGCAAATTCATCTATGCAAATCAAATTAAACATAGACAAGGACGTGAAACCACATACTTGAAGGAAATAGCCCAAGTATATTAAATGAGAACTTCAAAAGGAAACTTACAATATTTAGATGATGTTGCAGTAGCCTATCTAAGTCCTCCTCATCCAACCCTTGCTCGAAATATCCATAATCAAAATAAAAATGTTTGTTTATTTTCTCATCCTTTTCTCCATGGGAATTCCTCCATTTATAGGCTTTGAGAGTCTCAACTACCTGTTGACGGGTGAAAATGAACGCTCGTCAACTGGAGGAGCGGATCCGGCCCGAGGTTGTCTAAATAACCCAAGCTGTTTGGGATGATCCACCCCGACGGGTTTAGCGACTCCGTTGGCCAATCTAAGTCCTAGGAAAATGAAAGAAAACTAAACTAAAGAAACTAATCTAAATGGAAAAAGCAACTACAACGAACTATATACAAATCTGAAATATATATATATAGCTTACTAACTAATACTATAGAGCAATTGTCCTAAATATTCATCTATTAATACAATTGAATCTCACTTATGTATGTACAATATCTATAGATTACAGATTTTAAATTGAAAACCTGCAAAAACCATTTGTGAATTGTACTATAATAGTAAAGCTATTATTTTTTATTTTTATAATTTTTATGTGAGAGAAATGAAATGAAAACTAACTAAGCTGAGAAATTAAAAGAATAATCCTAACTATAAATCTGAACTATACTACTATCCAAACTACTGAAAATTCTCGAATTTATTAACTATTAAATTACAAATAACGAACTAACATGCAGTAACGCTTCCTATTTGTTCTGTGCAAAGTAGTTGATTTAGCTATTAGATGGGAGGAAACCCGCACCAGATTCTCCACAAGATTCTTGTAAATAGGAAGCAGCAGTGCTCTTTGAATACGAAGGACAGGACAAACAAGACATAAAAATGACAACAATCTTATAATTTACAAATCATCACAGTTAGATAAATCCTTGCGCGAAGATCTGTACAGAACAGTTCATTTAATGAAAAAGATAAACCTTTACTCATCAAATTGAAATAGAGTAATTGTTGTACTAAAAACGAGATACATAAGGTATGGGCAGAATTTAAATCACAATGCATTAATCTGTAACAAGTCTTGATATCTAAAGTAGTCAACAACTTGATCACAAATTAAAATGCACAAACCCTGAACGAAAGTATGATAAATTGAAAGATAAAGTTGTTACAAAAGATCCACTTCCATTCGAGTTTGTATCATCATAAATCCATAGTCTTTTTTCTCCCAACAATGATGGGTTCATTACAAAAATTAATGAGTATATAAAGGCCACAGGGTAAAACATCCCTGTGGGAAATATCAAAAACTGTTTAAAAAAATCTGGGAACAATTTCCCAAGTCTCTATTTTTGCCTATGACTAACAACTTAAAACAAAACTATATCACAAAAATCATGTTCTAAACTGCCACAGCATGTCCAATTTGCCATTGAAATTCGTAGGTACCTGAAGGTGGACAAGAATAAACAAGTTTAGATAATGTTTTATTTGTAAAATTAACAAAAATCTAAATTTTAAGACTGGCTACAGAATCTCACGATTCTGTAGCTGGTCTTATTTGCAAACATAACCGTTTTAAATCAATCCAAATGATAACAGAAATATATTCGACCTATTAAACAAATATTTAATTACTAATTTAAAACAAAGCAAATCATTCACGCCAAAACAAACCAAAACTTTTATGCAAAATATGAACAAATGAAATCGTAATTGAATCCATTTTAATCGAAACAGACTATAAACGAATATCAAACAAATCTTTGGTATGAATTCAATATAGATACAATAAGTCAATCCAACACTTAACATAATCATTTTTAAATCCAAAACTAACAGAGTTGTTTTTTCGAATCAATAGATTACATTATATTTATCAAACCAATCTTTGATATCGCATACACAAAAGATTATGCTAATTCAAACATTAGAATCGATTCTTGATCAAACCAAACAGAACTTAATCGAACTAACTCAGGTCCGACACGATCGTTATACTAATTCAAGAGCAATCAAATCGTGTTAAATCGGTTCAATGAAAACATAGCTATACGATTTTAGCAAACAAATCTTCAATGCAAACAAAATAGTTTATACTAATCCAGAACGCAATCTTTTATACTAATTCAAATAAAAATGAAATCATTCCTGGAAATTCGAAGTAAACAGAACCGTTTGTGAATCTATTAAAACAAACAGAACTAATTGAAAGCAAACATAATCGGCTATGCTAGTTCAAACCAAATCATTCAAAATTGAAATAATCATACCTGGGCTGTAGGAAAACATTTCAGTCAGGATAACTTTGAGTTGACAAAGGCCGTAGTTGCTTTAACATTTCTGAAGACAATTGAACCTGTAGTTTTTTGCTTCTTCTCGTTGGCTTGTAGCCTGTCTCTTTCTTTTGACAACACAGTAATCCATTCCTCCAATGATTTAATCTTAGATTGCAACAGGGGAATGTCGGTGTAATAACGTTCAAGCCAAGAATTGCATTGAGTACAAGGTGGTTGATCGGGCCTTGGAATTACAGGTGAGGGTTTGTTCAAATTACCAGGGGTTTCACTACTAATCTTAATTCCCGGAAAGTTAGGGTCATTCTTGAGGCATGGAGGTAGGTTGGAAACCTAGTCGTAGGGTTACACAAAATAGAGGCCTTGAGAGTAAGGGTATTCCTCGGCCAAGAAGCGTTCAATCTCAGAGTCAGAATCCTCTCTCAAAACAATAGGCTTCTGGTCTACGTTTTGCTTGGGCTTGTTCCGAGCACATCTAGATATCCATCATGCATTCTTATTTCCCTTATTGTTGACACGAGTATCACCTTTGCCTTTCTTCCTTACAGGCCTCTTGACAGTCTTAGTATCGTCTTTAGCACACAGGTCGGCCATGGTATCGAGTAGGTCAATGTTGGGGTAATTCGAGGGTCTGACAAGGGGTAGCAGGGTAGGAGGTGGCACAGTTGGCCCAACCAAAGTTTCATTAACCACAACCTTGTCCACTTGGACACACTCGGGAGTGGAAAATCCATTCCTTGATAGGAAGGCTTGCCAACAGTCACCACTAAGGCTCAAATGATGAACAATCATGATTTTGATCAAGCAGTGATGGAGAAGGATGCTATCAGCCTTCTCACGCTTAAATCGTTTGGACATCTTGTATAGACTACATAGGAGATAGTGTGGCATATTCAGAGGGTAGTCTATAAAATTCATAAGCAACCTGAGATGATAAAGAAATACCAAATCGTAACGACCTTCGCAAGTCACAAATTGCTTAACAATTGCCAATAGATCATGCCACTTGGGTTTGAGGGCAGTGACAGGCATACCTCTATCACAATTAACAATCTTCCTCGATGTGAATAGGAGTGGCCATGAAATCTTGTCCACTTTCGAGTTCTTAAACCACCTCTACCCTTTAACTGGTAAGCCTGTAGCTGGGCTGAGGAATTCCTCATTTAGCTCGAGTTGGATATCTCCGACCTTAGCCATGCATCCGTCGAAGATGAGGGAAAACTGTTGGGCTACCGAAAGGTTGAAACCCTCAAACTTTTGGATTAAAACCAGCCAGCCACTATTCTCCAGGTCTTCGCGAGAATTGTCAAATAGTAGGAGCGTTTGGATGCCATTAGGTTCTATGTGCACCACAGGTACCATAGGAGAGAGCACACAGTGAGCCGGGTAAACGGATTTCCCCAAAACTAATAGAGGTAACCCGACATAGAAGGTGGGCATTAATGCCTAAGTGTGCGAGGGTGGTGGAACGAAACAATCCATGCAGAACATTCATATCAAATGTACAATCGACGGCGCTATGGTGATTCACTATTGGTGTATGTTAAAAACAATGCCAATCAAACAACTATGGTAAACCATGATAAGTTGACCCAAATATTTTCACAACAATAGTGTTTGCATGGTTTAAAACAAAGCAATATTTTGAATATAGCACCAAGGATTTGACCATAAAACTGTATGCTTTGTATGAAACCATCGAACTAAGGGTCTAATCACAATGTTAATGTGTTGTTATGAAACCATTGAATTCGATAAAAAACAATAGAACATAAAACCACCATTGAATCAAGGACTCAATCACAATCATTAGAATACCATCACAATCTTATAAAAATGAAGTCATATTATCAAATGCAAAGTGGGTAAAGATTTTGGTGTCTTGCCAACTGTGCGACCGTCATTGAATTAGAAGTGAAATGAACACATAGAAAAGAGTAACCATAATAATCCAGTGATGATTTTAATGCCATCGACATGACTTCGAACTCACGATTTTCACACTTGCAGTCGTGAAAACGAGAACAAAAGGCAGGTGTACAAATGCGCAAGATAATCGTGTTGTTTTATTTAAAATATTGCGATGAGAATCAAGGGTTCCAAAACACCCGTGTAGGCAGCTTATAAGGATAGGATAAAAATGCAAAATGGATGCCAACAATGGCGACACACTGGTAGAAGCAGTTATCTCTGCCAAAAGAACAAATTCAGATTATGATAACAAGAATAATTCTAACTCAAAAACAACCAGAAAATTGTTTAAACATAATTATTAATCAAATATTCCAGCAGTGCTTAAAGGGTGAAAATTGATAACAGTCTTAAGACAAGCGAGCCACGATATTAAAGATAAAATATCCAATACTGTTGACAGAGCCACTGCTATCATCAGGTGTCCATAGCCTCGACGGGGTTTCCATTTAACCCACTCTGATATCCGTATCCTGCCAAGAAGTTCCAGATCAGAATAAAGGACATTTTAAGGTCAAGAGATTTCATACTTCCGAATTTTCATACACCCGATATTGCTTCACTGCCAGCGGGCCTGTTCAGTACTCCGACGAAGTTGTCTTGGCATCATGCATGCATTTACCTGCTGCCAGCAGACCTGTTTAGCATCCCGGCGGGTTTACAAGCACTTCCCACAGCTCTTTTATGATTTAATTTTTTAAAGATATATAATTGAGCGGGGTGACGCTAAAAATTATGATATTTTAAAAATATTTTTACAGACCTTGAAAGAATTTTTAAAACTGTCCTTCATTAAGATTTAGAGATGTTTTTTTTTTACAAAACCAACCTTCTAAGGCAAGGAGACATCTTCTGAGTTATCCCCTTAAGGAACAAGGACAACGTAAAAAGATAATGGATGATCGTGATAGGCTTTACTCACAGATCGAAATCAGTTAACTTCTTTCAAATAACAATCTTTGCCCAACTTGGCTGTAAATTTTAGAAGTATATAATTGATGTTTAGACAATTTTTCAGTAGTCATTTTAGTGAGAGAATTTTTTGTTTTCTTCATCTGAGAAGTTCAAATTATAGGTATGTGTATTTCCAAAACCAAAAACTGATAAGCACAAGGGAAAAATCAAAACCAAAACAATAAAAGAAAAGCAAACAAAAGAAAAATATTTACACTGTGTACAAGGGTTGTCATCAAGCGAAATATCTTTTCAGAGCTTGGCCATTCATTGGATAGGTGTCTGGCTGTCCCTCTAGACTCTGTAATCGGAAAGAGCTGGGACCCAATTTCTCAGCAATTAAAAATGGTCCAAGCCATAAGTTCTGAAACTTCGTGTGTTCTCCCTTTCCCTCATGCGATTTGTCCCATTTCAAGACAAGGTCACCTACTTCGAAGTTTCTATCAGAGGCAGAGCTGGAATCAAACCATCTTTTGACCACTAGTTGATGCTGATCTAACTTACGTTTAGCTTGAGCTCTTACCTCTTCTAGTTTCATTAAAGGATTAATTCGGTTTTCCAAAGGGGGACAGTCTTCCTCTTGTATTTTCTGTGATAGCTATAGTGAGGGAAGAAGAATGTGTGGTGGAAGAATTGCTTCTCTTCCATAGACGAGAAAGAAGGGAGAGTTACCTACAGTAGTCTTTGGTGTTACCCTATCAGCCCAGATTGCGTTTAACAGTGCATTATGCCAGTTTTTTTGATTCTCAAATACCGTTCTCTTGATGATTTTAATCATATTCTTATTTGTTGATTCTGCCAATCCATTGCCCTGAGGGTAATAGCTGGCAGAATACTTCAATTTAATTATTTTTTCTAGAGCGAACTCGCTCATCTCAAGAGATGAAAAATAAGAAGCGTCATCGAATACTAAACAGTCAGCGATACCAAAACGAGTAATAATATTTGAATTTAAAAAGGCAATTACCTGACTGGTATTCACAGTTCTTAATGTGGAAGCTTCAGACCACCTGGTAAATTAATCTGTGGTTGTTATGATAAACTTATGTTGTTGTGAGGATGGTGGATTGATTGGACCTATAATATTAAGGCCCCACTGCTGAAAAGGGGAGTCTACTGAAACGGGCTGCAAAGGAAAGGCTGGTTTCTATATCCGCTCGGATGCTTTTTGACAAATAATACACTTGCAACACAAGGCATGGGCATCTCTAAAAAGTGTGGGCCAGTAATAACCGGCTCTCAAGACTTTATGGGCAGTGGTGTCACCACCAAAATGCCCACTAGCTTCTCCTGCATGCAATTCTAGTAAGACTTTTTTTGCTTCATCTTTCTCAAGACATCGCATTAGTACTCCATCAAAATTTTGACAAAACAAAATACCATTAATCAAATGAAAGGAGGAAGATTTTAATCTTAACGCTCTTCTCTTAGTGGGATCTAGGTGACGGGGGGATGACCCATGTTCAAGACAGAATTTTATATTGTCATACCATGGACTGACAGAGTTTTGTGCACAGCAAATTGCATTTTGATTGTGTTGTCCTGGGTTTGACATATCATTTTTTTCTTGTTGTCCCGCTGTTGAATCAGCAACTAAATTACACAGCCCTTGGCCTCTCACTATTTTAGATGGGGTGATTTCTATATCATACTCCTGCAAGGAAGTAATCCATTTCGCCCTCTTTTCACCTAGTTCTTTCTGCACTAACAGATTTCTGACGGCTGGGTAAGGGAAAATAATCTTCGTCCTAGATTTCAAAAGATAAGATCGGAAGTGCTTGACTGCTTTAAAAACAGCGTAGGCTTGTTGATCTACTACTGGGTAATTAATTTCCACACCTTTGAAAGCAGAGCTCATAAAGGCAATGGGTACTTCATTTTTTTCAGCGTTCTTTTGAGTTAGGACGACAACGTAGGAATGGTCAGAAGCAAATGTGTAGAGTGTGAAGTCTTGCGAAAAGTATGGGCTCATGAGAGAAGGAGCATCTATTATGGCCTTTTTTATTGAATTGAAAGATTGATTTTCTAAGGGTCCCCAGTGATATTGTGCGTCTTTCTTAATTAAATTTTGTAAAGGTCTCACCATCTCGGAGAAACTGGGAACGAATCTCCTGACGAAGTTTAGCTGGCCTAAGAAAGACTGCATGGAATTTTTGGATGAGGGAGGGGGAAGTTTGGATATTACTTGAGTCCTTTCAGGGTCGATAATCATCCCTTTGCTTGACACAATGAATCCTAAGAGTTTACCTTGTTCTACGACGAAGATAGCTTTTTAGGATTTAAGGAAATGTCGTATTTACAACATCACTGTAGAATGACTCTTAAATGGGCTAGATGATCAGTTTTGTTTTTGGAAAATACAGTAACATCATCTAATTAAACTACGACGGATTGATTGATTAAGCCTCGGAAAGCGATGTCCATCGCTCTCTGGAAAGTGGCACCGGCATTAATCAGTCCAAAGGGCATTTTCCTATAAGCGTAGGTGCCCCATGGAGTGCGGAAGGTAGTTTTAAGTTGGTCTGGAGGAGACATCAGGACTTGGTTGTACCCTGAAAAACCATCCAATAAGGATAGTCTCTCAGAACCAGATACATGTTGAAGGATCTGTTCCATGGGTGGGACAGGGTAGTTGTCATTATCTGACGCTCTATTAAGGTTTCAGAAATCGACATAGTTGGATTTCCCCACTTTTCTTCCAGACAGGGACAAGGTTAGAAACCCATTGCGTGTGCCTAACTGGGAAAATTATCTTAGCATTCAGGAGTTTATTTAATTCTTTTTTGACGGTCGGTTCGAGCTTAGGGTGCATTTTTCTTAATATTTGTTGAAAGAGCAAGGTTTGGGGTTTCATAGGAATGATGTGTTGTATGATATTAGGATCGAAAGTTTTAAGGTCATCATACATCCACGCAAAAACATCTTTAAATTCCTTAAACAATTTAATAAATGTGGCTTTTTCTTGTTCAGAACACCCCACCCCTAAATTAATGCACTGTGTATTGTCATCAGTTCCCAAGTTTACCTTTTCATATGATAACGAGGAACTATTTGTTTTACAGTTGACCAATTTTTTAAATTTATCTTGAAGATCGTAAAATTTCTCTAATCTAACTACAGATTTAGGGATCGAATTTACCATGTCCGATGAAGATTCAGGAGTTCTCGGATTTGGTATTACCATGAAATCGCACAAATTGTTGTCATGAGTGCATTCGTCAATCACTGCGCCTTGGAAAGTTTCTTCCATATGCAGGAAGCTAATAATATGTTGATCGTCGTCGAAGACTCTCCAATTCATGATGTTGTCGGGAACGGATGGCCTGAACAACAGTTCGACGGACAATGCATTCGGGGACAAGCCTTCTACAGGAAAGAGTTTGGAAGCTACGCTAGCTAATAAATCAACTTCAGAATTATTCAATCTAGGAATATAATTTATATTGAAAGAAGAAAACTTATTCATTAAATTCCATACCTCGGATTGGTAGATTTTAAGATGCGGAGACAGACAGTGGATAGAATCTCTTACCTGTCTAACCACGATTTTGGAATCGCCAAAGACAGTCAAATTTTGAATGTTCATATCTAAAGCTTTTCTGAGGCCCTGCAGTAAAGCCTCATATTTCATTGTGTTATTAGTACATTCAAATTCTAACCTACATGAAATCAAGATTTTGTTACCTGCGGGATCAATAATAATGCAGCCTGCACTTGCTCCTTCTTTGGACTTTGACCTGTCAAAACAAAGAGACCAAATTTGATTTTTATCGGGTGCATGAGAGCATTGTGTAGAAGATGCTAGCTGCACATATGCTACAATCTCGGACTGTTGTTCTGGGTTGGTGATAGCTGAAGTCTTGGCCATGAAATTGCCGAAAAAGGTATCCATCCCTTGTATTTCGGGTGAATCAGCAAAAGGTGTAAATGGTTCATTGGGATCATTCAAATCTGTGACTGTGAGCTTAAGGTATCGTTCACGATTTACCTTGATCTTGTTGGGCTTGTCGTTCTCGGGAAGCCACAGGTGAGACCAATCTATCACGAAATAGCCGTGTAGCTTCTCTGACCAGTCTCTGCTTAGAAACAAACCATAAACTTCTAGAATATCTACAACAATAATATCAATCACTTGATGAACTTTGGGGTTAGACGATAATCTTATAAGCACATTCCTTAATTCTCCTATGAATTTGACACTAGTTCGATCAAGTTGGATGATTTTTAAAGTGGATGTTCAACTTCAGCATTAATCTTCTGACATACAGACCATGGCATCACATTGGATGATGATCCTGAGTCTACCATACAATTGTGCACGTTTCTATTAAAGATTTCGAAAGTTAACAAAAATGGAGGTACATTTCTGCAAGTACTAATGGCGGAAGCTTGTGGCTTTTTACTCGCAGCTTCTAAAGCTAATTTATCTACATTTGTTACATTATTTACATGAAGGTTTCCTTTATCATGAGGATCAGGATTATTCTTAGTGGAAGTCTTCTGAGGAACTTTGTTCTGTACAACCTTGTTGCTACTTGAATTACCATTTTTGCTATTCTCTGCAATATTCTGTAACATTTTTTGTAGCAGAAATGGAAATTTTAATAATTCATAAACAGAAATGTTAGCCCTTAACTTTTTTAGATATTCAACTAAATCATAATCTAAGTTGGGGTTTACATGACTCTGTTTAGTCTCAGCTGGTTTAGATTTCTTTGGGGGAAAATTCGTAGTGTTTTCGGAAGAAGGTTTGTTTGTTGTCTTACTCCTAGGATTGTAGGGATGTATTGTCTCAAAGTTAGATTGAAAAATGCTATCCGAGAAGTTTCTAAAAACGTTCAGAGAAGATTCTTCTTCTTCAATTGTCTTTTGTTCAACTACCTCCTCAGGAATCTCAGGAGGCATCAAGTTATCCTGGGCTTCTAGAATTGTTTGAAGAGCAAATTGCAGACTTTCTAGATTTAGGCCCTCGATATTTGGATTAGGTCGGTTGGTGGGAAAAGGCTTCCTGAATGGGGGTTTGTAGGGCCCTTTGCTCGACGAAGCTTCTTCGGTCGTCATTTTCAAATCTATAACTTGATTTGACAGTTTTTGAACGACTTTAGTTAAGTTTTCTAAATCCGAGCTTTCATGTTGTGTTTTATTTTGAGCAGGTCTAGGGAGGATTTCGATCTTCTTTTTGGAAGATGTACTAGTCTATGTTTCGTTGCTAGTAGTGTCTTTTAAACTAAGGATGTCTTTTTCAATCTGGATGGCCTCATCGAAGGCCTCTAACAATGTGGCTTTCTTAGATCGTTTTACCCAAATGGTTATACTTTGATGCAAGGCTTTAGTATAGTATGCTATGATAAGATTCTCAATAGGCATCGAATCTGTAGGGATTTGGTTCTTTAGTGTTAAGAATATTTGGTTAAAGTCTTTGATTTTCTCTTTGGGGTTCATTCTTAGACTAGAAAGCTCCATGACTAGAACTTTTGGGGACTTATCGTCACCGAACTTCTCAAGAAAGCAAGATTCAAACTTTTCCCAAGACACGATGGTATGGGGTTGCTGGGAAAAGTAGCAAGTAGAGGCATTGCCCTCGAAAGTGTAGGGGAATAACCTACAGACTACGTCTTCATGCTCGACATTACGGATTCTAATGGCTAGCATAAACTTTTTAATGTGATCTTCAACGATCTATTTAGAGTTAGGGTCAAACTTGGGAAGCCACTTCTCCGGATGTTTGGGTAAGGGATGTTGGGGCCCAGGTACGACTACAACGTCCTGGTCGAGCCAGGGTCTATCAGGATTGTTTTGGTTGGCCATTGGTGTAGGTGGTGTGGAAGGCTGAGAAGGGGAACTACCTTCGTCAGAAGAGTTTTCTCTAGAAGAAGAAGGAGGTGATGGAGGTGGTGAGGGTGGTATTCCAGATCCCCCTGCAACAGGAGTGAGGTTAGTGCCTCCAAGTTGTTCTCTGATATCAGAGAAATCTAACGGTTGGTCCAAAGGTCGATTTGGTTGTCTTAAATGGGCGAAGGCACTATGTGTTCTTAAGAGAGATTGGCGGACAATCTCTTGTACGTCACCACCTGTAGGATTTGGGGTTACGGTTCAACTGTGATCTGTAGATCGTCGTTTGATGTGGTTGTTGTTTGCAGGACGATGTTGTCATTTGAATGACTTATTGTCACTATAGGCGAGCGATTAGGTGGTGGAGGAGTCTTATGACCACCTCGTGCCATTAATAATTTTCAGGCCCTCCTTCTAGCGCCATTTGTTGACGGGCGAAAATGAATGCTCGTCAATTGGAGGAGCGGATCTGGTCCGGGGTTGTCTAAATAACCCAAGCCATTTGGGATGATCCACCCCGATGGGTTTAGCGGCTCCGTTGGCCGATCTAAGTCCTAGGAAAATGAAAGAAAACTAAACTAAAGAAACTAATCTAAATGGAAAAAGCAACTACAATGAACTATATACAAATCTGAAAAATATATATACAACTTACTAACTAATACTATAGAGCAATTGTCCTAAATGTTTAGCTATTAATACAATTGAATCTCACTTATGTATGTACAATATCTACAGATTACAGATTTTAAATTGAAAACCCACAAAAACCATTTGTGAACTGTACTATAACAGTAAAGCTATTATTTTTTATTTTTATAATTTTTATGTGAGAGAAATGAAATGAAAACTAACTAAGATGAGCAATTAAAAGAATAATCCTAACTGTAAATCTGAACTATACTACTATCCAAACTATTGAAAATACTTGAATTTAGTAACTATTAAATTACAAATAACGAACTAACCTGCAGTAACGCTTCCTATTTGTTATGTGCAAAGTAGTTGATTTAGCTATTAGATGGGAGGAAACCTGCACCAGATTCTCCACAAGCTTCTTGTAAACAGGAAGCAACAGTGATCTTTGAATACAAAGGACAAGACAAACAAGACATAAAAATGACAACAATCTTATAATTTACAAATCATCACAGTTAGATAAATCCCTGTGCGAAGATCTGTACAGAACAGTTCATTTAATGAAAAAGATAAACCTTTACTCATCAAACTGAAACAGAGTAATTGTTGTACTAAAAACGAGATACATAAGGTATGGGCAGAATTTAAATCACAATGCATTAATATGTAACAAGTCTTGATATCTAAAGTAGTCAACAACTTGATCACAAATTAAAATGTACAAAACCTGAACGGAAGTATGATAAATTGCAAGCTAAAGTTGTTACAAAAGATCCACTTCCATTCAAGTTTGTATCATCATAAATCCATAGTCTTTGTTCTCCCAACAGTGATGGGTTCATTACAAAAATTAATGAGTATATAAAGGCCACAGGGTAAAACATCCCTGTGGGAAATATCAAAAACTGTTTACAAAAATCTGGGAACAATCTCCCAAGTCTCTATTTCTGCCTATGACTAACAACTTAAAACAAAACTATATCACAAAAAGCATGTTCTAAACTGCCACAGCATGTCCAATTTTCCATTGAAATTCGTAGGTACCTGAAGGTGACCAAGAATAAACAAGTTTAGATAATGTTTTATTTGTAAAATTAACAAAAATCTAAATTTTAAGACTGGCTACATAATCTCACGATTCTGTAGATGGTCTTATTTACAAACAGAACTGTTTTAAATCAATCCAAATGATAACAGAAATATATCGACCTATTAAACAAATATTTAATTACTAATTGAAAACAAAGCAAATCATTCACGCCAAAACAAACCAAAACTTTTATGCAAAATCTGAACAAACGAAATCGTAATTGAATCCATTTAAATCGAAACAGACTATAAACGAATATCTAACAAATATTTGGTATGAATTCAATATAGATACAATATGTCAATCCAACACTTAACAGAATCGTTTTTAAATCCAAAATTACCAGAGTTGTTTTTTCGAATCAATAGATTACATTGTATTTATCAAACCAATCTTTGATATCGCATACACAAAACATTATGCTAATTCAAACATTAGAATCGATTCTTGATCAAACCAAACAGAACTTAATCGAACTAACTCAGGGCCGACACGATCGTTATACTAATTCAAGAGCAATCAAATCGTGTTAAATCAGTTCAATGAAAACATAGCTATACGATTTTAGCAAACAAATCTTCAATGCAAACAAAATAGTTTATACTAATCCAGAACACAATCTTTTATACTAATTCAAATAAAAACGAAATCATTCCTGGAAATTCGAAGTAAACAAAACCATTTGTGAATCTATTAAAACAAACAGAACTAATTGAAAGCAAACATAATCGGCTATGCTAGTTCAAACCAAATCATTCAAAATTGAAATAATCATACCTGGGCTGTAGGAAAATGTTTCAGTCAGGATAACTTTGAGTTGACAAAGGCCGTAGCTGCCTCAACATTTCTGAAGACAATTGAACACGTAGTCTTTTGCTTCTTCTTGTTGGCTTGTAGCATGTCTCTTTCTTTTGACAACACAGTAATCCGTTCCTCCAATGATTTAATCTTAGATTGCAACAGGGGAACGTCGATGTAATAATGTTCAAGCCAAGAATTGCATTGAGTACAAGGTGGTTTATCGGGCCTTGGCATTACAGGCGAGGGTTCGTTCAAGTTACCAGGGGTTTCACTACCAATATTAATTCCCGGAAAGTTAGGGTCATTCTTGAGGCATGGAGGTAGGTTGGAAACATAGTCGTAGGGTTCCACAGAATAGAGGCCTTGAGAGTAAGGGTATTCCTTGTCCAAGAAGCGTTCAATCTCAGAGTCAGAATCCTTGCTCAAAACAATAGGCTTCTGGTCTACGTTTTGCTTGGGCTTGTTCCGAGCACATCTAGATATCCATCGTGCGTTCTTCTTTCCCTTACTGTTGACACGAGTATCACCTTTTCCTTTCTTCCTTACAGGCCTCTTGACGGTCTTAGTATCGTCTTTAGCACACGGGTCGGCCATGGTATCGGGTAGGTCAATGTTGGGGCAATTCGAGGGTTTGTCAGGGGTAGCAGGGTAGAAGGTGGCATGGCTGGCCCAACCAAAGTTTCAGTAACCACAACCTTGTCCACTTGGACACACTCGGGAGTGGAAAAGCCATTCCTTGATAGGAAGGCTTGCCAACAGTCACCACTAAGGCTCAAATGATGAACAATCACGATTTTGATCAAGTAGTGATGGAAAAGGCTTCTATCAGCCTTCTCACGCTTAAATCATTTGGACATCTTGTACAAACTGCATAGGAGATAGTGCGGCATATTCAGAGGGTAGTCTATAAAATTCATAAGCAACCTGAGATGATAAAGAAATACCAAACCGTAACAACCTTCGCAAGTCACAAATTGCTTAACAATTGCCAATAGATCATGCCACCTGGGTTTGAGGGCAGTGACAGGCATACCTCTATCACAACTAACAATCTTCCTCGATGTGAATAGTAGCGGCCACAACACCTCGTCCACTTTCGAGTTCTTAAACCACCTCTTCCCTTTAACTGGTAAGCCTGTAGCTGAGTTGAGGAATTCCTCATTTAGCTCGAGTTGGATATCTCCGACCTTAGCCCTGCATCTGTCGAAGGTGAGGGAAAACTGTTGGGCTACCAAAAGGTTGAAACCCTCAAACTTTTGGATAAAAACCAGCCATCCACTATTCTCCAGGTCTTTGCGAGCATTGTCAAATAGCTCAAGGATTTCCCTAAAACTAATAGAGGTAACCCGGGATAGAAGGCGAGCATTAATGCCTAAGTGTGCGAGGGTGGTGGAACGAAACAATCCATGCAGAACATTCATATCAAATGTACAATCGACGAGGCTATGGTGATTCACTATTGGTGTGTGTTAAAAACAATGCCAATCAAACAACTATGGTAAACCATGATAAGTCGACCCAAATATTTTCACAACAATAGTGTTTGCATGGTTTAAAACAAAGTAATATTTCGAATATAGCACCAAGGATTTGACCATAAAACTGTATGCTTTGTATGAAACCATTGAACTAAGGGTCTAATCACAATGATAATGTGTTGTTATGAACCATTGAATTCGATCAAAAACAATAGAACATCAAACCACCATTGAATCAAGGACTCAATCACAATCATTAGAATACCATCACAATCTTATAAAAATGAAGTCATATTATCAAATGAAAAGTGGGTAAAGATTTTGGTGTCTTGCCAACTGTGTGACTGTCATTGAATTAGAAGTGAAATGAACACATAGAAAAGAGTAACCATAATAATCCAGTGACGATTTTAATGCCATCGACATGACTTCGAACTCACGGTTTTCACGCTTGCAGTCGTGAAAACGAGAACAAAAGGCAGGTGTGCAAATGCGCAAGATAATAGTGTTGTTTTATTTAAAATATTGTGATGAGAATCAAGGGTTCCAAAACACTCGTGTAGGCAGCTTATAAGGATAGGATAAAAATGCAAAATGGCTGCCAACACTACCTTAGTTATATTTTGAATTAGTTCGAGGATATGGATCCAGTAGTTTTTATATCTTCCTTAGATGCATCCCTGGAGTTAGATTCGAGCCAAACTAGCTCAATCCATCCATAGCTATCTTTAGAAGAAAATGGGATTTCTTCCAAGATTTCCTTAGAATGGGCAATAGATCACTACAATGCTCCCCCTGAGATGGAAAAGGATGACTAGCACTCCTTGTGTATGAGTAGGGGAGCGTTGATCTTCCAAAAAATTACCAAGATGAATAATTCCCTAGAAAAACATTTGTTCGGACTGTCAGATGATGGGGCTTCTTCTTCTAACATGTTTTAGGGGTTGTAGCAAGTGTTTTTATGGTGTTGTTCGTGATGCAACACTTAGAGAAAGAGAATTTGACACTTACGACACTTGTGACAAAAGTGTGACACTTACGATGATGAAAACGCGACACTATCGAAGTGAGGAAATTTGATGTGTTACAATTTGTTACCATTTAATGCAGTTGTTATATTAAGAATGTATTGAGAAATATAATGATGACTTAGTTAATGGTTTCAAGTTTAATAAATGACAACTTGATTTACAAAGATCAAAACTATTTTTCCAACATTTTAGGTCTAAAGAACAAAATAAATATCGCCACTATTAGGATAAATACTCATGATGTACATAGTGACATTGGTCACTAGGATAAATTAAAAATGCCCTGGGATGAGTAAATTTATAGAATTTGTGATATAGAGGAGGTTGAGGATGAGCACCATTTCCTTTCAACCCACCCTAAAGGTATAAATTTACCTAGTTTCATAACTTGACCACTCCTCAAGACCTCATCGCTTATGAAAACTCTAATGATCTAGGTACTTTCATTGCACTGATATTCTAAACAATAATTACCATGAATCCTTTTATTATATGATAAACATCATTGGTATTAGAGAGTATTATTAATATCATTAATTTAATTAGAGAAAAAGGATGAAAGGGAATGCTTAAACCTTTTCACACATGTAATATGTTTGGTGAGAGACATCTGGCTTGATTAAGGAGGAGATTAACAAGGGAGAATTTTAAGAAAAGGGGATTGTATTACTTAGGAAATGTATGGGAGGAGAGTGGATATAATTAGGGAATGAAGGATACAATAATAATGAACTGGGATAAATGAGAGGGACAATGCCTTCTTTTACACCCCACGTGTACCATGTGGAAAGAAGAGTACCCAAGGTTGTTGGGTGATAAAACATTTATTTTGGCAGCTCTGAATAAGGTATCAAGATGCCATGTGAGATTCATTCCAATATTCAAAATTTTTATGGACTTAATTCTTCATGGAAATGTACATTTTTATACATATATATGTAATGTGTGAAATTATGAACTATGTTCATTGGATGGGTTATATTTTTTTCTAAAACAAAACAATTTAACTGTTGAATAAAATATTTTCAATGTTACCTGTTCAGTATTGAATACAATATCTACAATGTTACTCATTCAGTTCATAATGATTTTACATGTCTAAGGAAATCCTTCGTCAAATGTTGCCCTATAAATTGGAAAACATCATGCACAAGCCCTAGTTTAATATCCACCAAAGCACATATCCATTGTAGATTGTTTATTCAAACACATCGGCTTGAAGATGTACACATCTAATTCCAAATAAAACTTGATGGCTAGAGTGGATACAATCATGGTTACAATGAGTATTCATATGACCACATCAAAGGGCCAAAGTCGTATACAACATAATATGGGAAATTAGGTTAGATATTTTCCTTTCCTATTCCTTGTTACATGTAGAGTTTATTTTTGTCTATTTTGATTTTTTAGATCAAGTTTCAGCTATGAATGTTGTATGTAATTTTTACAAAATAATATTAGATGATCTTGGTTTTTCTATACATGTATATCAATAAATCCTCCACRTAATAAGGCCTAAATMTTGATGTTGATATTTCACCTTCAATTCATTTGTGTGCAATGTTATCAAACCTTAAGCATGGTTCTACCCTCTAGAATATAGGGTTGTTAAGCTTAAAGTTTCCAAGGTTCCATTGAGTCCACTTGTAAAGTTCTTGTTGAATGTGTTTTATCACCCATGCCATCACTAACAAGGCTTGTTATGTAGTGATTACTACCCCTACCCCTTCTCTCTTATGACCTTATCCAAATTTCATTTCTTCTGAATTTTACAAATTAAAAACTAGAATACTAAGGTGTATCTAAGACATCTCTTCCAAATTTCACAAATTAAAAATTAGAATACTAGGGGTTATCCAAATGAGATGTACATGGAATTTTCTCAACATATTTATTACTTGCAGTTTTGGAGATGTACCTTACATAATATATAAATTATAAATTGTACATGTTCTTGAAACTAGGCATACTTGAGTAGTACACAATATTTAGGATAAATAAAACATAATCATTTTTAATTAATATAAGTATTATATTTGATATAGTTAATTTTTGGTGTTATTTCCAGTGGGCATTGTTTCATCAAAAGTGTAAAACTATTTCAAAATAGTCCAATAGAATAAGGTATATGTCAAAAACAAAATTTATCAAAAAAAATAAAATTTCAGGAATGTTATTATTAACAAAAGTCTCATTCACAATATGCTATCCCAATTTTACCTCCTCTATATTTCTCAAACTTTAACCAAAATACTACGAACTACTTAAGTCTACTACGAACTTCTTAAGTCTACGAATTGCTTAAGTATTATCCGGCGAAGGCATTTCAGGTGCGGCAATTGCTTGAATATGCGGTTGAATTTCTTGAATATGTCAGTGATAAAGGTTTCAGGTTTGCTGAATTTTGTAGAAAAAAACTAGTTGGTAGACTTCATGAGTCAAAGTTGAAGCAATAATGGTTCGACTCCTCGACCTGATTGATTGAGTACATACCTGCCAGTTCAAAAAATAGAAGAGCAGCAAGAAATATGAGGAACATAATTGTAAATACATAAATTATTTAATTCTGTTTCTTCATTTTATACATAATACATAAATTATTTAAATTATAAAAATGAGGGATTTAGTATGGATCTCTAACTCGAGTCTAATGTGATGTTGGCTTATCAACCCATTGTTATGGTTATTGGGTATCGATGGGCACGTGGCATTATCAAGTGATATAAAATTAAATTAAATTAAAGGGATGAATTTTTAAATTAGTTGGTATTGTGTGGTATTAATAATTACAATGGTAGAGGAGTAGTTCACACATTATTAGGAGATAGGGTTAATTAGTGTATTTGTTAATTTTTATTTTTTTTAAAGATTGAAGAGTAGATTCACTACATGAATGATATATTGGAGGGTGTTTAAATCATTTTTTTTAGGGATATATTGGAGGGTGTTTAACTCATTTTATGAGGGTTCAATTATTAGACCACTCCTAATGTTACATGAATAATATATTGGAGGGTTTAATTATTAGCCCACTCCTATTGCCAAAGGAGGCTAGGCTCAAAGGATGAGGGCCTAATCCTTAGCTCACTCTTAATGTCAAAGGAAGGTAAGCTCAAAGGTTGAGGTTATTTGACAAGTATTTATTGTGTGCATTTGAACCTTTAAGATTTGGTGTATTTACAAAATGGATGAGGTATAAAGTGTGAGGCTTAATATGTAGGTGGTGGTAAAAGTGTTAGTAAGGTTATAGATGGCATGGTAGATGATCAAGTTTTTTGTCACACTTTTCCCTTTTTGCAATCCAACAAGTTCATTTGATGTTTAGAGAAGCCTAAGGTAGATACCTTTTTGTGCCTAACTAGCCTCCATGAAGAAGAGCATCTTGTTAACTTTTGGAATAGCCTAGAAAGAGGCGAGGCTCTAGAGATGAGGATGTGGTTTGTCATAACAAGATTGAAGAGCTTCATAAGGGAAAGGAGAAGTCTCAATCCATGGAAGACTTCTTTGCAATTGTTGTCTAAAATCCCTCAATTTCTTTATTTTCCCGCATTCTTTGCATCCGTTATCTAAAAGCCCTCAATTTCTTTATTGTCCGGGTGCAGTGTCGTTGTCATGCTGCAATCAAACAGTATTGTGTTTAGTTTGAAGGGAATGAATGAATGTCATTTCAAGAATGCACAATTTTTATTTTAACTTTTAATTTAATCTCTTTTTAAATTAAAACCAAAAACAAATTACAAACAACCTCCTACAAAAATGAACTGATGCCTAATAAAACCACTAAGCTGACACGCAAACCACTAAACTTGTAGGAATGACTTTGCCCGATTTAAATTACCAAATACAGTAATTAAAGTAGTGCTCAACCAGGTGAAAAACAATAGAATAGCAGTTGGTGGATCATGATGGAGAGGAGGCGTTGGCGTGCAAAACTTTTAGGTGGGATTCTATCTTTATTTATTTTTTGAACTTGAACTCAAATATTCAAGGCGGATTGCTATGTTTAGTACTTGGTTTACAGTTTTGCAGCCTCAACTCAAGAGTAGATTTTCCCTAACATTCTAGCAAGAAATTTCTGTTGTTTTCTCAGAAGCTTTGATCGGGGTCCCACCATCATTTGGTCTTTTTTCTTCTTCTCGTTTTTGTCAACAACTCGGTTCTCTGGCCCCTTTCTTTGATACACCCAGTTCCTTACCTGTTCTCCTTATCTGATTGGTGGGAAATTATTAGATAATGTCTGGAATGACCAATGTTCATCCGGGCACCACAAACAAGGTGGTTTGGGAGAGTGATCAACTCAACTATATCATTGACAATCTAGGAAAAGATAATGGCGGAGTACTACTTGGAAATATTCCACAAAATACTACAACTAAGGATTATATGCCTTCCTACTTGGCTTCCTCCAGTGTGGATAAAAATAACGATAAATATACTGCCTCTGCAGGCCCGATACTTCACTTTGAGGGTCACCCGACTCCATTTTCTATTTCTCACAAGACTTGCAACAACATTTTTCCTTCCAATAGCAGACTGGGAACAAGTTCACGACAGGATTTTCCTGAGACTTCTCATGCTCCAACAATTTCCTCTCCAGTATTTCACAACTCGAAACTTGCAAGAAACAAGACCTTGGGTAGGATCTGGAAGCCGAAGAAACAGAGGAGAAGATTGGTGATTGGGATGGATGTCAGGTTGGAGGAAACATTCCAACTATCACTCTGTGCTTTAGTTGGGCGTTTTACCTACAAGTCTATGTGCTCCACTACCTTCAAAGACTAGATGCAAACGCACTGGTTTTCAATCCTGGGCTATCTGTTGAAGCATTGGACTCTCAATTTTGGTTGGTTTGGTTTAGTCTTCAACTCTCCGGAAGACGCTGAACTTATTCTCTCCAGCTTTTGGGATTTTGAAGGAGGTAGTATCATGTTAAAGAGGTGGCACATAGGTTTTAATCCAACCACTGAATACTTCAGCCTTCACCACATTTGGGTCCTGCTTCCGGGTCTTCCTCTTAACCTATGGAACAAGCCAACTTTGAAGGCCATTGGTAACCTTCTTGGCCGCTTCTTGAAAGTTGATGAATAGTTCCTTAACTCCAAGGACAAACGAATGGACAGAGTCTTGGTTGAGATTGAAATTCACACAGGGTTAATGAAGGATCTGGAACTTGAGTGGCGAGGGAAGGTTATGATCCAACGCCTAGACTATTTGGGGATTCCCTTTCGATGTTCGCATTGTTGGCAGATGGGCCATCTCAGAAATGACTGTTCAAAGGGGACTAGCTATGGGAAGTTTGAGGACTTATTGGATGACTCACTCGCTTCTGCCTATATGAGTGAAGAGGAGGATGCTTGCCTGACTGTTGCATCAGGAGATGTAGGAGAAAGTCCTCTTGACGTTTCCACGGGAACACTTATTGGTAAGCTGAAATCATACTACCCTACTATTTTTTCTAAGCTCTCACTCTGGGAAAGGGATTTTTTTAAAAACTCCTCTGATCTGCATCTTGTGACCACCTCTTCTCTCTCCATCTTCACCTCTAAACTTTCCTCGGTTAGCCTACAAGTCCCTACTACAGTAGAAACACCCTATTCCCCTTATTGTGCTATTCGACAACCCTCTCTATTGACAGAAGCCTTGCATCCATCTTCCCCCTCAAACACTCCTCCTTTATCCAACGCCTCTCAAGATACCATTGCACCTCTGGCAGCAAATGCTTCCCCGGAACCCTTCCACACTGACTCGGATAATCCAAATCTTCTACCCACTTATTGGGATCTTTATGTCCAACAACAACCTTCATACAATGTTCATAGGAATACCCCTTCCCTTCCTTCTGATCTTTTGAAGTTTTCTGACCCCAACACTATTTCATACTCGTCAAGCCCTTCTTGTCCCGATTCTGCCAATCCCATCCCTATAACGAATTATTGGGGCTTGGAGGCACAACATGAGACTCCCTCTTTCCTTCCCACTCAACCCTCACCTGCTTTAGGAATCCTCCAGGAGAAGCATCTAGCCTGGTCTCGTGGCTTGGGAATGGAGATCTCCCCGATTAAAACCCGCAGTGCTCGAAAGAAGGTAGGACTGAATACTTCCTCTACCAATCTTCCCACAGCTTCAACTTCCGATACCGGGGCGCTTAGAGGCATGAAAGCCCAAGCCAGGGAAAAATCATGATCATCTTCTCTCTTAACATCAGAGGGGTGGGAGGGCCCCATAAACTGTCTTCTTTGTGCAGATTCCTTGACATTAACAATCCCGATATCATTTTTCTCCAAGAAACACTGGTGGATGAAGAAAAGGCATGAAAATTTCTATTTTCTCTTTATCCCTCCTGGATGGTCTGTGCTCTCAGCTCTGTGGCGAAGTCTGGAGGACTTCTCGTTGATTGGAATCCAAAAATATTTGATCTGGCAGCATTTATGTGTGTAGGTGGAATCCTACTCACAGTTTATCATCTTCCCAATAATAAAAAACTCTCTCTCATCAACTCATACGGGCCCTGTTCGGAACGCAGAGAATTATGGAATCGTGTTTAAGACAACGAACTGCTTAACTCGGATTCTCTCATTCTAGCGGGGGATTTCAATTTTACCATAGGCACTGAGGAAATTTTGGGTGTTGCTACAGCTACTGATCCGCTAGGAGGATTCTTCTCGGATCTCTTCACAAAAATTCAACTAGTGGATATCCAGTCGGCCGAACGGGTGCCCACCTAGCGCAATGGCAAACATGGGAGTCAAAGCATTCAAAAACGCCTAAATAGAGTTTTTATCTCAACAACACTTCTGATTGATACTGTTTGATATAGATCCTGGGTCTCATTTCCATTTGTCTCAGACCATGCTCTGATTCTCTTCCAATTGGCTTTTGTCCACAACAAAATTGCTTTCCCTTACAAATTTAATGCAGCTCATTTGGGTGAAGAGTCTTTTCGTGATCTAGTGCGCTCCGTTTGGGTTTCTCCACAGGTTACAAGCGAAACGGGTGCTCAACACAGGCTGGCTACCAAAATCAGCTATTTAAAAGCGCAAGTGAAGTCCTGGATCACAAAAAAGAAACAGTAGGAAAGTCGTAAATTGGTTTCTCTAGAAGTAGAGTTCGTTGAACTTTTAAATTTAAGCCTCCACACTGGTCCAAATTCTGATCTGGAAAAAAAAATTAAAATATGTGAATCTTAGCGTAATAAACTTTTGTTGGAGGATGAAGAACGTTGGCATATGAAAAGCAGGGCTACGTGGATAAAATCTGGCGATAAAAACACAAAATATTTCCATAATTTTTCCATCCATAGACGCAATAAAAAGCATATGTGGGAAATTCTAGATGACGAGGGCCAGTCACACCTCGGTCAAGAAGCCATTAAAAGGCAATAAAAGCACCACTTCTTCTCCTTTTACAAAGCTTCGGAACATAACACTATAGTTGATCAAGTCAACTTAATGAGATTGTATCCCAACATGTTTACATTAGAAGACATTCTCCTTTTAGAATCAACTGTTACAAAAGAAGAAATCTTTGAGGCACTAAATGGTATGATCAAAGAAAAAAGTCTGGGTCCTGACGGGTGGACAGTGGAGTTTTACATTTCGTTTTTTGAACTGGTTGCAAATGACCTCCTATTAACCATTGAAGAATCTTGTCTTAAAGGAACGGTAATTGGATCACTTAATTCAACTTTTATTGAATTAATTCCTAAGGTGAATGGCCCAGCCACCTTCAGCGATTTTCGACTGATTACTCTTTGTAATCTCAAATATAAAATTATTACTAAAATCCTTGCCACTAGACTTCGCCCGATTCTTTCTTGTTCCCTTGCCGAGGAACAGTTTGGCTTCTTAAAAGGAAGACAAATCACATATGTGATAGGAACAACTCAAGAGTAGAAAAAAGACTGCAAACACTTATCCTTAAAATCAACTTAAAAAGAGCCTATGACACTATCAATTGGGATTTTCTCAGACTAGTATTGTTGCAGAGTGGTATTGGTATTCTGACAACCAACTGGATCATGGGTTGTATTACTTCGGTGACTTTTGTTGTTTTTATTAATGGTGAGCCATCGGATTTCTTTCACTGTGAAAGGGGTCTCGGGCAAGGTTGCCCTCTCTCGCCTTTGTTATTTGTTTTGGTTATGGAAGGCTTGAGCTTAGCTCTAAAGCACAAACAAGAGGAAGGACTTCTGACAAGTATCAAGGTTTCCATATATATTCATATTTTGCATCTTTTATTTGCTGACGATATTTTAATCATGACTAAAGCATCCGTAGAAGAATGGAAGGAGATTAGCATTGTTTTGCAGCTATTCTGTAGTGCAATGGGCCTCCATATTAATGTGCATAAAACCACACTCCTGCATTTTGGTGCCAACCAACAAGTACTTGATGGCATTAAAGCTCTATTCCATTTCCAATACCAGGATCTGGAGAAAGATTTTATGTATCTTGGATATTTTTTTAATATGGGGCGGTATAGGACAGAGGATTGGTTATGGCTCTTAGAAAAATATGAAAAGAGATTAAGACTCTGGTCTAACCGAGGGCTGTCCATTGGGGGCCATCTAGTCCTGATCAAAGCAATCATTGAGAGCCAACCAGTGTATTGGTTGGCATTATCAACCATTCCCGCCACTATTCTTCATAGAATCTGCCAACTCACTTACGAGTTTCTTTGGTCTGGCAGTAAAAAAAAAGAAAAATATACATATCTGCAACTGGACTCACATTGCCCGCCCTAAATCCCTTGGGGGGTGGGGACTGAGAAACATTCCTTGTTTTGGCAAATCACTGGAAACAAACATTCTCTAGAGGGATTTAATGCATGATGACCTCTAACATCGAGTTCTAAAATCAAAATATTTTCCAACCTGCTCAGTGGACAATTGGCTCTGTTTCTTTTTCTTCAATAGAGCCAAAGGATCACAGTCCTGGTTACACCTATTAAAATATGCCCACATAATCCTCCATTGGATTGCCTGGAGACCTGGCTCGGGGCACAACATTATGGTGGGACGTGACTGCATTTTGGGCATGGGTGAGTCTACCATCTTATCGTAAGAACTTATCAGAAATATCAACCATCAAGGGATCTATCACCTCTATCAGGCTACTAAGAACAACCGAGTGGACACATCTACATCTATTTGGCACTCTGGAGCAACATTAAACCTTTCAGGACAAAATTTGATTGAATGGGAATTATTTAGATGCGGCCTCATCAACTCAAGCGTTTAGTTACACGATTTGCCAGACACATTAATTTGGACAGGTGGAGATTAGACTGGCATTACCTCGGTAAAAAAAAATTATCTGGCGGTGGAAAAAAAGAAATGGACACATACAATCAACGGCTGGAAAAAGGCTCTCTGGTCTTGGGCCTGTCCATTAAAATCCAAAATCTTCATTTGGCTGGCAGCTGCAAATAGAATCCTCACTTGGGAGGTTCTCCAGTGCAGAGGCTTCATAGGACCATGCTATTATATCCTTTGCAAAACCAACTGCGAGATGACACACCACCTACTAGTTGACTGTGCTTTTACTGCGGTGATTTGGAACATAATTCTACTTCTTCATTACCCTCGGTTTACTTGGTCGGGTACTAGTCTTGAGGAATGCTTCAATTCCTAGCACAAACAAATTAAAACACTTACAAACTTGCCAACTTTCATCTGTTGGTTTGTGTGGCAAGAAAGAAACTCAACGATATTTGATGATCAACATCCTTCCTTAAAGTGGGTAGTCTATTGTGTTACAGCTGCACTGCAGGATTATAAAGAGATTTCAAGAAACATAAATCGAAAAAAGGGACATTTCAGCCACAACTGGAGTGGACTGACTGGTTGGTTTGATGATGCAGCGAAGTCTTCGGGCCTGAATAGTGGTGCGGGAGGCATTATAAAGATGAATGGTCATTGCAGTTACAAATGGTACATCAACTCTGGCCAAGGGACAAATAATAGAGCAGAATTTTTGGGAGTCTAGGCACTTCTCACTCTTGCCTCCCGACTATCCATTTATTCTATCCTATTACATGGCGACTCCAAGATCATTATTGATTGGTTAAAGGAGAAGGGTTGCCTCAAAGTGGTCAACTTAGAATTTTGGAAACTCGGAATAAGAAATCTTATTGGCCTCTTCCAACCTATCTCCTTTACTCATGTCTATAAAGAAGACAATGAAGTGGCGGATAGACTTTCAAAGCAGACTCTTCTAAAATATCCTGGAAAAATCTACTACTTCCAATGCATTGAGGAACATGAGGGTCCTCTTCGTACACTTGAAATATATTAGATTTTTTTTATCTTCGCTTATTTTCAGTTGCCGAGTTGATCTAATACTAGTACTTGGGTATTAGGCTATTATTTTCCTTCTTGGTCTCATTTGTTTTTTTTTGCTTTCAGCATCTGACAGATTGGTATCTTGTTGATTATGTAATGGCTTATGATTACTAGATCCTCCTTGATTTTCTCCTGAAAGGGGCACTCATCTTGCTGGCTTTGTTTCTGTTTTTATCGGATCATTGTATAGACCAGTTTATATTACTCTTTTAATATAAAGCGAAATTTTTCTGAGGAAAAAAGTAGTGCTCAACCCATGACAATCATAGAGACAGAATATTTATTAAATGTCATTGATAGTTTAATTAAGCTGAAAGAAAATTCAAATTTAATTATGTGGACATTGAAATTTAATTTAGTTTAATTAAGTTAAAAGCTAATTAAAAAGTTCAAATTTAGAAACTTATCAAACTAAAAATGTTTTAAAATAATATTTTATTTTAGTAAATGAGAAGGGTAAGATAATTAGTTAATGTTTTGAGGGCAAACCTAATTTATTAGTATTATTTTTCATTTATAAAATAATTTAATTATTAATTAATTTTAATGATAATGTTTTAAAACAATTATAATTAATTTAATAATATAATTAATTTTGTTTAATTAATATTTATTTTTTGTTATGAATTTTAAAATTGTTTACGATATTTTATAATGTTGAATTTTAAAACTTTTTATTGTGTGTTTTTTTAATAGTATTTAATTGGGAGATTTTTTTTTTATGCTACAACAAGGTTACAATAGGTGTTGACTAAGAATCTTGTGAATTTGGTAGTTTTTATTAATTTTTTTGTCTCCCCTCAAAGAACTAATAGGAGGAGAGAAGACAAATGAGTACAAAAATAGAATCCTACACATTGAATACATAGAAAAATACAAAAACAAAACATTGCTAACAATTGCGAAGGGGAGGGGTTTGGGTCTTTCTTCAAAATTTTGAAAAAGGATTTAGAAGATTCAAAGTGAACCCTCGTTGTTGGCTCTTGTGGTTCCTCGTCTCCTTGATTTCCTTTGTCTCCTCTTGTTCCCCTAGACACGAGTTTGTGTGGCTCTTGTATTCCTTCAATCAATGGATCTTCTATCCTTCTACTCGGATTGGGCAACAAACAATGAATCTCTTCAATCCTATAATGTATACACGAATCAATTTGAGGGTGCCATCTTCCCAAACTTTCCATCGTGTTTTACAATGTTGTATAATGCAAGTATTTTTTAAAGCTATTGACAAACTATTTCCCATGGTTATTTAGACATTGTGTTTGTAGTAATAGACTTTCATTAAGATATAAGAGTGTTTTTTTAGGATTCTTAGTATTATTTTTCATTTATAAAATAATTTAATTATTAATTACTTTTAATGATAATATTTTAAAACAATTATAATTTATTTAATAATATATTTAATTTTTTAAAATACATATTTATTTTTCGTTGTGAATTTTAAAACTATTTATGAGATTTTACAATGTTGAATTTTAAAACTTTTTATTGTGTGTTTTTTTTAATAGTACGTAATTGGGAGATAATTTTTATGCTACAACAAGGTTAGTGTTGACTAAGAATCTTGTCAATTTGGTAGTTTTTATTGGTTTATTAGTCTCCCATCAAAGACCTAATAGGAGGAGAGAAGACAAATGAGTACAAAAATAGAATCTTACACATTGAATACATTACAAAAACAAAACATAGCTAAGGGGAGGGGTTTGGGTCTTTCTTCAAAATTTCGAAAAAGGATTTAGAAGATTTAAAGTGAACCCTCATTGTTGGCTCTTGTGGTTCCTCATCTCCTTAATTTCCTGTGTCTCCTCTTCTTCTCCTAGACATGATTTTGTGTGGCTCATGTGTTCCTTCAATCAATGGATCTTCTATCCTTCTACTCGGATTGGGCAACAAACAATCGATATGTTCAATCCTATAATGTATACACAAATCAATTTGAGGGTGCCATCTTCCCAAACTTTCCATCGTGTTTTACAATGTTGTATAATGCAAGTATTTTTTAAATCTATTGACAAACTATTTCCCATGGTTATTTAGACATTGTGTTTGTAGTAATAGACAAGTGATTTCATTAAGATATACGAGTATTTTTTTAGGATTATTAGTATTATTTTTCATTTATAAAATAATTTATTTATTAATTAATTTTAATGATAATGTTTTAAAACAATTATAATTCATTTAATAATATATATATATATATATTAAAATAAATATTCATTTTCTATTAAGAATTTTAAAACTATTTATGATATTTTACAATGTTGAATTTTAAAACTTTTTTTATTGTGTGTCTTTTTTAATAGTACTTAATTGGGAGATAATTTTTATGCTACAACAAGGTTACAATAGCTGTTGACTAAGAGTATTGTCAATTTGATATGTTTTATTGATTTATTCGTCTCCCCTCAAAGAACTAATAGGAGGAGAGAAGACAAATGAGTACAAAAATAGAATCTTACACATTGAATACATAGAAAAATACAAAAACAAAACATAGATAACAATTGCAAAGGGGAGGGGTTTGGGTCTTTCTTCAAAATTTCGACAAAGGATTTAGAATATTCAGAGTGAACCCTCGTTGTTGGCTCTTGTGGTTCCTCGTCTCTTTGATTTCCTTTGTCTCCTCTTCTTCCCCTAGACATGAGTTTTCGTGGATTTTGTATTCCTTCAATCAGTGGATCTTCTAGCCTTCTACTTGGATCGGGAAACACACAATGGATCTGTTCAATCCTATAATGTATACATGAATCAATTTGAGGGTGCCATCTTCCCAAACTTTCCATCGTGTTTTACAATGTTGTATAATGCAAGTATTTTTTAAAGCTATTGACAAACTATTTCCCATGGTTATTTAGACATTGTGTTTGTAGTAGTAGACAAGTGATTTCATTAAGATATAAGAGTGATTACATTGCCCAGGGAAAACCCCCATCACACCCCCTCATTTTGAGGATGGTACCCAGGGTAAACCCTAGAATATTCAAGGTACAAGGTTGATCAACAACAAGGCTCAAAGCCATTAAAACAATATAATCGTTAAGAGCTCAACATGTAGCAGGTACTTCCCCTCATTTTGAGGATGGTATCCAAGGTAAACCCTAGAATATTCGAGGTACAAGGCCAAACAACAACAAGGCTCAAATTCATTACAACAATATACGCGTTAAGATCTCAACATGTCAATAGTGAGAATTGAACATGGGTGGGAAGGATAACAATCATTCCTCCCAACCCAATTGACATAAGAGTATATTGTTATCCAAATCTATTCTTTAATTTAGAGATTATCTTAAAAGGTAAGAGTATCACCAACCCATCCTAATTATGTTATTGATGTGTTAATTTTTTTTAATCGTATTCTTCGTATAATAACATCATAATTTTATTATGAGCACAACATAGAAAGTTATAATAGCAAATGTGCTTGTCAACACAAAATGAGTTTCTTATATATGTTTATGCTAATGGGTTTATGCACATTGAGCTCATAATATGTAGGTTGGTCTCTTCATGAACACTTTGAGAGGTGCCAATTAATATAAACCAAAAATGTTTAGAGGAAAGCAAAAGTATAAGAAGTGGGTGACAATTTGTTTAGAGGAAATGATAAGCATATCTTTAAAAAATATAAAAACAAATCTTGGATGGGGTGATACTCATTGGTACTAGGCACACCCACATGGAAGCTTTAATGATGAGATGACATCTAAGGGAATGACAACTAGCAGATCACTAGCGCTTACAGAGAATTGTGGGAGTTGAGGAAGCGTGGAGCCAAAGGGGTTCATACCAACTCGTTCCATGCGCGGTATTGATGATATCCATTAACAAAAGAGGTGGTCTACCTGGCAGGCTATGAGTCCATCATTGTTTTGGAAGAAGAAGTATCAGAAAGAAAGAATGGAGAGTACGAGGAGAAATGATGTAGAGGATTGGAAAGGTGGCCCAATGCATGTTCAGTGGACGGTTGTTGCATCCTAGATAATTGGAGAGGGGTATTATAGCAATGAACCTCCTAATGAAAAAAATTGAGGGCAGAGTGCATGGTTCTGTTTTATTGGGAGATCAGTGGTGATGCAATTGTAGGGTAAGAAATATATTGAGTTTTAGGTGTCACGCAGGGAGTTGGGGTGTCTAAAACACATAGGACTAAGTGCAAGGTTGTTTTTTATGAGAAGGAAAAAGTGGGCATTACTTGGGAAAGGTGCAATGGAAAGAGGAATTTTGTAAGGTTCTCGAAAATTTGGCACCATTGGCCTCTGCCCCCTAGTAATATAAGAGAGTTAATTCTGGTCCAATATGGCTAGAGGACCGACAAAGGAGGAGAGGGGGACCCAGAAAGAGGACAAGAAAAAATATGCTTCCCCTCCCCAAGGGATAATGAACAATACATGTGCAAATCGGTAGGCTTGGCTGGCGGGAAATCAATACCAAAAAATCTGCTCAGAGGAAAAGAAAAAGGTAGTTGAGGAGGTGGAAGAGGGAATTTGAGGCTAGAGGCCAACTATTGCAAAAGAGAAGATATTGGATAAGGTTCAGGAATGGGTAGAGGACCCATATTTCTCCAGGACCAGAGAAACCAAGTACATTAAAATAATAGAAACGTACTGCATAGTCAAGGAAATGGTTGGGTAGGCAATGGAAAAGACCAAGGAGGAGCAAGGGAACATTATGCATGCACTCAAAATTTTGAGGGAAAACTTGAGTTATTCTTCAAGTCCCACATTGGAATTTGATTTAGGTTTACTTCAAGAGGTCAATGCCCTGAACAACAAGAGGAGGCAAAGGAAACTCTTATACTGTCGGGTTCAAAAAAATGCATAATTGACATGGATGAGTACGATCCAACCACAACTTTCAGGGATGACACTAAGGAATCTCATCACCAGGCAGGAGCACAGGGAACCCATGTTTTAATTAGATTCAATGTCGATGTTTCTTATGCTTATAGATCTCATAGTAGGCATAGTTTATATCAAACTCAGGCATATAATAATAATAGTGTAGGAACATTTCCTTATAGTAAATTTTGTGATCTCAAACTTCTTGTCCTTACTATGAAAACTTGGTTAAATTCTTTCAGGGCACAAATCTGGTTTCCTTTTTGGAAGATTCTCCTAGATAGACTGTAAATTTTTTTATATAATAGAAAAAGTTCAATAATTTTTAGATTAAAAAAACAAAGATTATTTCAAAATATTTTAATTTTTAATATTTTTATAAATATTATAAATTTTTATAAATTGTAAATATTATATATATAAATTTAAAACTATAGTATACACAAAAGTTGAATGTTAATATTAAATGTAGTGTGTCACCCTCACCAACCTTATAATAACCATATAAATTGTTGCAATATTGTCAACCATATTCGTAATGCATAAATAAGGATTAATTCACACTTAACCATTTAAAATATTACAACAATTTGTATGGTTAAGAGTGTGTCATGTGCCTCATTTATGGAATAATCCATGTCTGGAAGGAATTTATCCTAGCAACCTAGCATAGAAATGAATAGAAAAAATGGACCTCCATGGAAGGTTGTTAATTTAGAGTGCATCTACCTCGATATGCCTAGGGTCTAGAGAGGGTCAAAATTCAACATCGCTCTAGGGACTCCCTTCAAACCTCATCCCCTTTACATATTTATGGCATTCTTCAATCAACTCTAGTGGGTCCTTAGTACACATATTTTAGCAATTAATGAACCTTCCACTCCTCTCTTCCTCCCTAATGCCTTTGTCTTTTCCCTCTGGGGAGGGTTTTGAAGGGAACTCTTGGTTCACATTGTGGTTTTGTGTAATGTACTCATCTCCCATGTCGATTCCCATTACCACTAAATCAATTAATGTATTGATTCAAAAGTGGAAAAAAAAATGTGCAACATGACATACAAGCTCATGCAACTAATTGTTAATTTTCGAATTGTGAATGAAAATTATTAAGCATGTTCAATTGAAATTAAATACATAGAACATAAATCAAACACATTATTCAAGAATAATATTTACACAATAAATAAATAACATAGTGAATGGATCACTTACCTTTTTGAATATTTACACAATCAATTGTAGACATTGGACGTTCCACCCAATCATAGACTCTGCTACTCCAAGTCTCTAAGCAACAAGTCACCGCAAGATGGGGATATGAGTCCAAAATGATAGGCAAGATCCTACATGTATCTATAGTCCACTCAAACAGCCCGAATACCCACTAAAACATAGTGACACAACTCCTACAACAATTCCAATTTCCCATATATCTTCCCCATCAATCTACACAACCCAAGGGATGATATTTCCTTCTCTACACCACAATCCCTCATAAAATATCCATCCCCTCTAGGGATTCAGTATAGAGCGACTAGGAATGTCTCTATTGGGGGCTCCATGAAATCCATTTGCAATAGGAGTACCCACAAAAAACATATCACTTGATCTTAGGTAATTTATTCAACAAGAATTCACTCACGGGCATAACAACCTAACTCTTCATGCAATTTCTAGCTCCAACAAGTTTTACTTACACACAAAAAGATTGCCTACTCTTTCTCAACACTAAACACTAGTTTTTTCCTCACCTCATGATCAATTGAAAAAATCCCTTCCTTCATACTCAATTTTTCTTATTTTACCATGCTTTCTTGACTCTTACTCCTCCCCAAAGGATTATTTCACTCAACCCATGTTTCCATTACAAGGTGAGTTGAATCCCCCACCAACATCTTACATGAATTCAATGATTGAGTGTGTAATAAGTCAAAGGGTTAAATAGCTAAATGAAAAATTGATTAATGAAGTTGGCTTAAGAATCAAGGCATGTGTAAACCCCTCAAAACCCCCCATTGACCCCCCTCTCTTGTCGAATCATATCCCCCCGTTACTTTGGTCCTTACCCATCTCCAATCAATGATATATTTCATATTTTTTAACGTACAATGTTTACATATTAGATTTCTTAGCCAACATCCATTCATAATATTTACAAATATATAATGCCACATCAGGGATCAAAATTGGGGTGTTACGTATTTATTGGCACTTCTAAGTTCTACCCATAATGATATAGTCTTGGGTAAGAAACCAAAGATACAAGATCAAAATTTAGACCAAAAATACATCCCAACATAGGTTCCACATGGTGTTTAGACTAAGAGTGCAGGTTAATAAAGGTTGAAAAATGGAAGAAATAATAGGTTGAAAACAAAGGTAAGTCTAGTCCCTTGGAAATTGATCTTAAACAAGCATCCCACACATAGAGATACCAATCCCACCTAAGTGGAGAGGATGGAAAGTGGGATGCTTGCACGTTTACAAGGTTAAATTTAAGAATATTAGGTATGTGCTTATGTGTATTGGGACCAAGCCCTATAGAAAAAAATAGGAACCTAGAGCAACTAGAACTAACAATGTCTCTAATTAGACTATAAATAATTCAAAGTGATCCACATAATGCATCATAAGTTAAAAGCCATTCATTTATCTCCATTATTGGCATGCACCTTGAGGGGTATATTTTTACATTGCGATTTCCATAAAGAATAAAAACCTTTTGCTAGATTTGAGGGTGTCTATTTAACCAAATGTTTCTAAGGTTAACACTCGACCTCCTAAAAATCATGCCATTTGGGTAAGAAAAAATGGTAGCAGTGAACGATTTCCCCATTGGCTTCCATTTATATTTTAATCTAATACCTAATACATTTTGAAGTCATGTGCAAGAATGTGGTGGAAAAATCTATTTGTTGCAGAAGTAAAACATTTTAATGGAAAATTACATTTTTAGTCTTTAATGAACTAGGGTTAACCATCTTGTTAAACGTGGTATTTTTCCATGATATGTTCTCTAAAAATATGAAAGTGGAACTATTTTTCTATATACATAATAAACTACAATTTAAGTATCAAGTTTGATTGTGTTCAATTTCTTCAATGTGTTGCAACATTGTATCAATCCAAAAGAGAAAGACAATAACACTCCTACTTTTTAACCTATGTTGGGATCTATGTTTTCCAGGATCGATCACAATTATCAAAACTAGTATGCAAACCAATTTTATCTGCACCACATATTACAATTTTGGGATTCCAAGGAAGTCTAAAATTGAAATTATCTATATAGTTTAAAAGGCATTGTGTTAGTTGGGAAAGATCCATGTATTGTTCCAATAGGTGTTTCTTATTATTTTGACTCTTATCATATTTTAACTTTTATGTTTTTCTGTTGATATATAATTATAGACTAACTTGCCTCTAGTTCTAGATTTTCACAAGAATTTGATTAAAACCCTCCTCAATTGTCATTAGATTCACAAAGAACCTCCTAGCCATCATCAGAGTGGGAACAAAAAGTTAAAACCATATCTCATGTTACAACATCACAATTCTATGGATTAAGTACACAATTCAGCTCAACATCATCTCAACACTCTATAGATAATGTAGTTCCCTTTATGTATTATTTATCTATGGATTATCCTTTTCATGAAATGGATGTAGTTCCCTCTATGTAGTATCCATCAATGGCTCATATTTTTCATGCATAATTCTCACTTCTACCCCTCTAGCTACTTAGTGTATTGGAAACCACCAAATCTATCCCTTTATAGGGGAACCTCCAAATCCATTGTTTCCTCCAAAGCTTATACTAGGAATGGTTCAATAAATGCAACTAGTAATTCAGGTGGCATACTCATCTTTGATCCCTCTGGATATTCAAAAAGTGATCCTTTTGTGTACATTTATCTACATAATATATCCTTTAAAGATTCAAAGTTTTTATAAGAGATAGGTTGATTTAATTCTTTAGAAAAGTCATACAATTTTATTTGATGCTACATAGGATAATGAAAGGGTTTAGTTGAGTCATATAGGT
>SNQJ01S0064872.1:53038-85752 GCA_010110895.2 Picea sitchensis
AATGTCTAAATAACCATGGGAAATAGTTTGTCAATAGCTTTAAAAAATACTTGCATTATACAACATTGTAAAACACGATGGAAAGTTTGGGAAGATGGCACCCTCAAATTGATTTGTGTATACATTATAGGATTGAACATATCCATTGTTTGTTGCCCAATCCGAGTAGAAGGATAAAAGATCCACTGATTGAAGGAATACATGAGCCACACAAACTCATGTCTAGGAGAAGAAGAGGAGACACAGGAAATTAAGGAGATGAGGAACCACAAGAGCCAACAATGAGGGTTCACTTTAAATCTTCTAAATCCTTTTTCGAAATTTTGAAGAAAGACCCAAACCCCTCCCCTTAGCTATGTTTTGTTTTTGTAATGTATTCAATGTGTAAGATTCTACTTTTGTACTCATTTGTCTTCTCTCCTCCTATTAGGTTTTTGATGGGAGACTAATAAATCAATAAAAACTACCAAATTGACAAGATTCTTAGTCAACACTAACCTTGTTGTAGCATAAAAATTATCTCCCAATTAAATACTATTAAAAAAAACACACAATAAAAAGTTTTAAAATTCAACATTGTAAAATCTCATAAATAGTTTTAAAATTCAGAACTAAAAATAAATATGTATTTTAAAAAATTAAATATATTATTAAATTAATTATAATTGTTTTAAAATATTATCATTAAAAGTAATTAATAATTAAATTATTTTATAAATGAAAAATAATACTAAGAATCCTAAAAAACCACTCTTATATCTTAATGAAAGTCTATTACTACAAACACAATGTCTAAATAACCATGGGAAATAGTTTGTCAATAGCTTTAAAAAATACTTGCATTATACAACATTGTAAAACATGATGGAAAGTTTGGGAAGATGGCACCCTCAAATTGATTCGTGTATACATTATAGGATTGAAGAGATTCATTGTTTGTTTCCCAATCTGAGTAGAAGGATAGAAGATCCACTGATTGAAGGAATACAAGAGCCACACAAACTCGTGTCTAGGGGAACAAGAGGAGACAAAGGAAATCAAGGAGACGAGGAACCACAAGAGCCAACAACGAGGGTTCACTTTGAATCTTCTAAATCCTTTTTCGAAATTTTGAAGAAAGACCCAAACCCCTCCCCTTCGCAATTGTTAGCAATGTTTTGTTTTTGTATTTTTCTATGTATTCAATGTGTAAGATTCTATTTTTGTACTCATTTGTCTTCTCTCCTCCTATTAGTTCTTTGAGGGGAGACAAAAAAATCAATAAAAACTACCAAATTGACAAGATTCTTAGTCAACACCTATTGTAACCTTGTTGTAGCATAAAAAAAAATTCTCCCAATTAAATACTATTAAAAAAACACACAATAAAAAGTTTTAAAATTCAACATTATAAAATATCGTAAACAATTTTAAAATTCATAACATAAAATAAATATTTATTTAAAAAAATTAATTATATTATTAAATTAATTATAATTGTTTTAAAACATTATCATTAAAATTAATTAATAATTAAATTATTTTATAAATGAAAAATAATACTAATAAATTAGGTTTTCCCTCAAAACATTAACTAATTATCTTACCCTTCTCATTTACTAAAATAAAATATAATTATTTTAAAACATTTTTAGTTTGATAAGTTTCTAAATTTGAACTTTTTAATTAGCTTTTAACTTAATTAAACTAAATTAAATTTCAATGTCCACATAATTAAATTTGAATTATCTTTCAGCGTAATTAAACTATAAATGACATTTAGTAAATATTCTGTCTCTATGATTGTCATGGGTTGAGCACTACTTTTTTCCTCAGAAAAATTTCGCTTTATATTAAAAGAGTAATATAAACTGGTCTGTACAATGATCCGATAAAAACAGAAAAAAAAAATAGCAAGATGAGTGCCCCTTTCAGGAGCAAATCAAGGAGGATCTAGTAGTCAGAAGCCATTACATAATCAACAAGATACCAATCTGTCAGATGCTGAAAGCAAAAAAAAACAAATGAGACCAAGAAGGACAATAACATCCTAATACCCAGGTACTAGTATTAGATCAACTCGGCAACTGAAAATAAGCGAAGATAAAAAAAATCTAATATATTTCAAGTGTACGAAGAGGACCTCATGTTCCTCAATGCATTGAAAGTAGTAGATTTTTCCAGGATCTTTTAGAAAAGTCTGCTTTGAAAGTTTATCCGCCACTTCATTGTCTTCTTTATAGACATGAGTAAAGGAGATAGGTTGGAAGAGGCCAATAAGATTTCTTATTCTGAGTTTCCAACATTCTAAGTTGACCACTTTGAGGCAACTCTTCTCCTTTAACCAATCAATAATGATCTTGGAGTCGCCCTGTACTAGGATAGAATAAATGGATAGTCGGGAGGCAAGAGTGAGAAGTGCCCAGACTCCCAACAGTTCTGCTCTATTATTTGTCCCTTGGCCACAGTTGATGTACCATTTGTAACTGCAATGACCATTCATCTTTATAATGCCTCCTGCAACACTATTCAGGCCCGAAGACTTCGCTGCACCATCAAACCAACCAGTCGGTCCACTCCAGTTGTGGCTGAAATGTCCCTTTTTTCGATTTATGTTTCTCAAAATCTCTTTATAATCCTGCAGTGCAGCTGTAACACAATAGACTACCTGCTTTAAGGAAGGATGTTGATCATCAAATATCGTTGAGTTTCTTTCTTGCCACACAAACCAACAGATGAAAGTTGGCAAGTTTGTAAGTGTTTTAATTTGTTTGTGCCAGGAATTGAAGCATTCCTCAAGACTAGTACCCGACCAAGTAAATCGAGGGTAATGAAGAAGTAGAATTATGTTCCAAATCACCGCAGTAAAATAACAATCAACTAGCAGGTGGTGTGTCATCTCGCAGTTGGTTTTGCAAAGGATATAATAGCCTGGTCCTATGAAGCCTTTGCACTGGAGAACCTCCCAAGTGAGGATTCTATTTGCAGCTTCTAGCCAAATGCAGATTTTGGATTTTAATGGACAGGCCCAAGACTAGAGAGCCTTTTTCCAGTCGTTGATTGTATGTGTCCATTTCTTTTTTTCCACCGCTAGATAAAAAGTTTTTATCGAGGTAATGCCAGTCTAATCTCCACCTGTCCAAATTAATGTGTCTGGAAAATCGTGTAACTAAACGCCTGAGTTGATGAGGCCGCGTCTAAATAATTCCCATTCAATCAAATTTTGTCCTAAAAGCTTTAACGCTGCTCCAGAGTGCCAAATAGATGTAGATGTGCCCACTTAGTTGTTCTCAGTAGCTTGATAGAGGCGATAGATCCCTTGATGGTTGATATTTCTGATAAGTTCTTACGATAAGATGGCAGACTCACCCATGCCCAAAATGCAGTCACGTCCCACCATAATGTTGTGCTCCGAGCCAGGTCTCCAGGAAATCCAATGGAGGATTATGTGGGCATATTTTAATAGGTGTAACCAGGACTGTGATCCTTTGGCTCTATTGAAGAAAAAGAAACAGAGCCAATTGTCCACTAAGCAGGCTGGAAAATATTTTGATTTTAGAACTCGATGCCAGAGGCCATCATGCATTAAATCCCTCTAGAGAATGTTTGTTGCCAGTGATTTGCCAAAACAAGGAATGTTTCTCAGTCCCCACCCGCCAAGGGATTTAGGGCGGGCAATGTGAGTCCAGTTGCAGAGATGTATATTTTTCTTTTTTTTTACCGCCAGACCAAAGAAACTCGTAAGTGAGTTGGCAGATTCTATGAAGAATAGTGGCGGGAATGGTTGATAATGCCAACCGATACACTGGTTGGCTCTCAATGATTGCTTTGATCAGGACTAGACGACCCCCAATGGACAACCCTCGGTTAGACCAGAGTCTTAATCTCTTTTCATATTTTTCTAAGAGCCATAACCATTCCTTTGTCCTATAATGTCCCATATTAAAAAAATATCCAAGATACATAAAACCTTTCTCTGGATCCTGGAATTGGAAATGGAATAGAGATTTAATGCCATCAAGTACTTGTTGGTTGGCACCAAAATGCAGGAGTGTGGTTTTATGCACATTAATATGGAGGCCCATTGCACTACAGAATAGCTGCAAAACAATGCTAATATCCTTCCATTCTTCTACGGATGCTTTAGTCATGATTAAAATATCGTCAGCAAATAAAAGATGAAAAATATGAATATATCTGGAAACCTTTATACTTGTCAGAAGTCCTTCCTCTTGTTTGTGCTTTAGAGCTAAGCTCAAGCCTTCCATAACCAAAACAAATAACAAAGGAGAGAGAGGGCAACCTTGCCTGAGACCCCTTTCACAGTGAAAGAAATCCGATGGCTCACCATTAATCAAAACAACAAAAGTCGTTGAAGTAATACAACCCATGATCCAGTTGGTTGTCAAAATACCAATACCACTCTGCAACAATACTAGTCTGAGAAAATCCCAATTGATAGTGTCATAGGCTCTTTTTAAGTTGATTTTAAGGATAAGTGTTTGCAGTCTTTTTTCTACTCTTGAGTTGTTCCTATCACATATGTGATTTGTCTTCCTTGCAAGAAGCCAAACTGTTCCTCGACAAGGGAACAAGAAAGAATCGGGCGGAGTCTAGTGGCAAGGATTTTAGTAATAATTTTATATTTGAGATTACAAAGAGAAATCGGTTGAAAATCGCTAAAGGTGGCTGGGCCATTCACCTTAGGAATTAATTCAATAAAAGTTGAATTAAGTGATCCAATGACCATTCCTTTAAGACGAGATTCTTCAATGGCTAATAGGAGGTCATTTGCAACCCGTTCAAAAAATGAAATGTAAAACTCCACTGTCCACTCGTCAGGATCCAAACTTTTTTCTTTGATCATACCATTTAGTGCCTCAAAGATTTCTTCTTTTGTAATGGCTGATTCTAAAAGGAGAATGTCTTCTAACGTAAACATGTTGGGATACAATTTCATTAAGTCGACTTGATCAACTATAGTGTTATGTTCTAGAGCTTTGTAAAAGGAGAAGAAGTGGTGCTTTGCTTGCCTTTTAATGGCTTCTTGACTGAGGTGTGACTGGCCCTCGTCATCTAGAATTTCCCACATATGATTTTTATTGCGTCTATGGCTGGAAAAATTATGGAAATATTTTGTGTTTTTATCGCTAGATTTTATCCACGTAGCCCTTCTTTTCATATGCCAACGTTCTTCATCCTTCAACAAAAGTTTATTACGCTCAGATTCACATATTTTAATTTTTTTTTCCAGATCAGAATTTGGACCAGTGTGGAGGCTTAAATTTAAAAGTTCAGCGAACTCTACTTCTAGAGAAACCAATTTACAACTTTCCTGCTGTTTCTTTTTTGTGATCCAGGACTTCACTTGCACTTTTAAATAGCTGATTTTGGTAGCTAGCCTGTGTTGAGCACCCGTTTCGCTTGTAACCTCTGGAGAAACCCAAACGGAGCGCACTAGATCACGAAAAGACTCTTCACCCAAATGAGCTGCATTAAATTTGTAAGGGAAAGCAATTTTGTTGTGGACAAAAGCCAATTGGAAGAGAATCGGAGCATGGTCCGAGACAAACGGAAATGAGACCCAGGATCTATATCGAATAGTATCAATCAGAAGTTCTGCTGAGATAAAAACTCTATTTAGGCGTTTTTGAATACTTTGACTCCCATGTCTGCCATTGCGCCAGGTGGGCACCCGTTCGGTCGACTGGATATCCACTAGTTGACTTTTTGTGAAGAGATCTGAGAAGAATCCTCCCAGCGGATCAGTAGCTGTAGAAACACCCAAAATTTCCTCAGTGCCTATGGTAAAATTGAGATCCCCCGCCAGAATGAGAGAATCTAAGTTAAGCAGTTCGTTGTCTTGAACATGATTCCAGAATTCTCTGCGTTCCGAACAGGGCCCGTATGAGTTGATGAGCGAGAGTTTTTTATTATTGGGAAGATGATAACCTGTGAGTAGGATTCCACCTACACACATAAATGCTTCCAGATCAAAGATGTGTGGATTCCAATCAACGAGAAGTCCTCCAGACTTTGCCACGGAGCTGAGAGCGCAGACCATCCAGGAGGGACAAAGAGAAAATAGAAATTTTCGTGCCTTTTCTTCATCCACCAGTGTTTCTTGGAGAAAAATGATATCGGGATTGTTAATGTCAAGGAGTCTGCACAAAGAAGACAGTTTATGGGGCCCTCGCACCCCTCTGATGTTAAGAGAGAAGAGGATCATGATTTTTCCCTGGCTTGGGCTTTCATGCCTCTAAGCGCTCCGGTATTGGAAGTTGAAGCTGTGGGAATATTGGTAGAGGAAGTATTCAGTCCTACCTTCTTTGGAGCACTGCGGGTTTTAATCGGGGAGATCTCCATTCCCAAGCCACGAGACCAGGCTAGATGCTTCTCCTGGAGGATTCCTAAAGCAGGTGAGGGTTGAGTGGGAAGACAAGAGGGAGTCTCATGTTGTGCCTCCAAGCCCCAATAAGTCGTTATAGGGATGGGATTGGAAGAATCGGGACAGGAAGGGTTTGACGAGTCTGAAATAGTGTTGGGGTCAGAAAACTTCAAAAGATCAGAAGGAAGGGAAAGGGTATTCCTATGAACGTTGGATGAAGGTTGTTGTTGGACATAAAGATCTCAATAAGTGGGTAGAAGATTTGGATTATCCGAATCAGTGTGGAAGGGTTTCGGGGAAGCATTTGCTGCCAAAGGTGCAATGGTATCTTGAGAGGTGTTGGATAAAGGAGGAGTGTTTGAGGGGGAAGATGGATGCAAGGCTTCTGTCAATAGAGAGGGTTGTCGAATAACACAAGAAGGGGTAGAGGGTGTTTCTACTGTAGTAGGGACTTGTAGGCTAACCGAGGAAAGTTTAGAGGTGAAGATGGAGAGAGAAGAGGTGGTCACAAGATGCAGATCATAGGAGTTTTCTAAAAAATCCCTTTCTCAGAGTGAGAGATTAGAAAAAAGAGTATGGTAGTACGATTTCAGCTTACCAATAAGTGTTCCCGTGGAAACGTCGAGAGGACTTTCTCCTACATCTCCTAATGCAACAGTCAAGCCAACATCCTCCTCTTCACTCATATAGGCAGAAGCGAGTGAGTCATCCAATAAGTCCTCAAACTTCCCATAGCTAGTCCCCTTTGAACAGTCATTTCTGAGATGGCTCCTCTGCCAACAATGCGAACATCGAAAGGGAATCCCCAAATATTCCAGGCGTTGGATCATAACCTTCCCTTGCCACTCAAGTTCCAGATCCTTCATTAACCCTTCGTGAATTTCAATCTCAACCAAGACTCTGGCCATTCGTTTGTCCTTGGAGTTAAGGCACTATCCATCAACTTTTAAGAAGCGGCCAAGAAGGTTACCAATGGCCTTCAAAGCCGGCTTGTTCCATAGGTTAAGAGGAAGACCCGGAAGCAGGACCCAAATGTGGCGAAGGATGAAGTATTCAGTGGTTGGATTAAAACCTATGCAACACCTCTTTAACATGATAATGCCTCCTTCAAAAGCCCAAAAGCTGGAGAGAATAAGTTTAGCATCTTCCGGAGAGTTGAAGACTAAACCAAACCAGCCAAAACTGAGAGTCCAATGCTTCGACAGATACCCCAGGATTGAAAACCAGTGGGTTTGCATCCAGTCTTTGAAGGTAGTGGAGCACATAGACTTGTAGGCAAAACGTCCAACTAAAGCACAAAGTGATAGTTGGAACGCTTCCTCCAACCCGACATCCATTCCAATCACCAATCTTCTCCTCTGTTTCTTCGGCTTCCAGATCTTACCCAAGGTCTTGTTTCTCGCAAGTTTCGAGTTGTGAAATACTGGAGAGGAAAGTGCTGGAGCATGAGAAGTCTCAGGAGAACCCTGTCGTGAACTTGTTCCCAGTCTGCTATTGGAAGGAAAAATGTGGTTGCAAGTCTTGCGAGAAATAGAAAATGGAGTCGGGTGACCCTCAAAGTGAAGTACCGAGCCTGCAGAGGCAGTATATTTATCGTTCTTTTTATCCACACTGGAGGAAGCCAAGTAGGAAGGCATAGAAGCCTTAGATGCAGTATTTTGTGGAATATTTCCAAGTAGTACTCCGCCATTATCTTTTCCTAGATTGTCAATGATATAGTTGAGTTGATCACTCTCCCAAACCACCTTGTTTGTGGTGCCCGGATGAACACTGGTCATTCCAGACATTATCTAATAAGTTCCCACCGATCAGATAAGGAGAACAGGTAAGGAATCGGGTGTATCAAAGAAAGGTGCCAGAGAACCGAGTTGTTGACAAAAACGAGAAGAAGAAAAAAGACCAAATGATGGTGGGACCCCGATCAAAGCTTCTGAGAAAACAACAGAAATTTCTTTCCAGAATGTTAGGGCAAAACTACTCTTGAGTTGAGGCTGCAAAACTGTAAACCAAGTACTAAACATAACAATTCGCCATGAAGATCTGAGTTCAAGTTCAAAAAATAACTAAAGATAGAATCCCACCTAAAAGTTTTGCACGCCAATGCCTCCTCTCCATCATGATCCACCAACTACTATTCTATTGTTTTTCACTTGGTTGAGCACTACTTTAATTACTGTATTTGGTAATTTAAATAGGGTAAAGTCATTCCTACAAGTTTAGTGGTTTGCGTGTCAGCTTAGTGGTTTTATTAGGCATGAGTTCATTTTTGTAGGAGGTTGTTTGTAATTTGTTTTTGGTTTTAATTTAAAAAGAGATTAAATTAAAAGTTAAAATAAAAATTGTGCATTCTTGAAATGACATTCATTCATTCCCTTCAAACTAAACACAATATTGTTTGATTGCAGCATGACAACGACACTGCACCCGGACAATAAAGAAATTGAGGGCTTTTAGATAACGGATGCAAAGAATGCGGGAAAATAAAGAAATTGAGGGATTTTAGACAACAATTGCAAAGAAGTCTTCCGCGGATTGAGACTTCTCCTTTCCCTTTTGAAGCACTTCAATCTTTTTATGACAAACCACATCCTCGTCTCTAGAGCCTCCCCTCTTTGTAGGCTATTCCAAAAGTTAACTAGATGCTCTTCTTCATGGAGACTAGCTAGGCACAAAAAGGTATCTACCTTAGGCTTCTCTAACATCAAATGAACTTGTTGGAGTGCAAAAAGGGAAAAGTGTGACAAAAAAACTTTATCATCTACCATGCCATCTATAACCTTACTAACACTTTTACCACCACCTACATATTAAACCTCACACTTCATACCCCATCCATTTTGTAAATACACCAAATCTTAAAGGTTCTATTGCACACAATAAATACTTGTCAAATAACCTCAACCTTTGAGCTTACCTTCCTTTGACATTAAGAGTGAGCTAAGGATTAGGCCCTCATCGTTTGAACCTAGCCTCCTTTAACATTAGGAGTGGGCTAATAATTAAACCCTTCAATATATTATTCATGTAGCATTAGAAGTGGGCTAATAATTGAACCCATGAGTTAAACACCCTCCAATACATCCCTCAAAAAATGATTTAAACACACTCCAATATATTATTCATGTAGTGAACCTACTCTTCAATCTTTAAGGTGTTTTTAACAAATACACTAATTAACCCTATCTCCTAATAATGTGTGAACTACTCCTCTACCATTGTAATTATTAATACTACACAATACCAACTAATTTACAAATTCATTATTTAGGTAATTTTATATCCTTGATGAAATATACGTGCCCATCGTGCAATAACCATAACAGTAGGTGGAAATAAGCCAATATCACAGTAGACTCGATTAGATGATCCATTACTAACTCCTCATTTTACTCAATTGAAGCAAATTTATGTATGTGTATAAAATGAAGAAACAGATTAAATGGTATGGCCCATGTTCCTCATATTTCTTGCTGCTCTTCTATTTTTTGAACTGGCAGGTATGTACTCAATCAGGTCGAGGAGTCGAGCCATTATTGCTTCAGCTTTGACTCATGAAGTCTACCAACTAGTTTTTTTCTACTAAATTCAGAAACCTGAAACCTTTATCACTGACATATTCAAGAAATTCAACCGCATATTCAAGCAATTGCCGCACCTGGAACGCCTTCGCCGGATAATACTACAGATCGAAAGTATTTCCAAATTTTTTATGAACTTGAAAGTGATTCGTCAAGAGATCTATTCCAAACTGCACAGAAAGGCCCTGAATGTCCTCTCCGTGGCGCCCTCGATCAATCAGACTATTCAGTTCATTCCTATAAGCAGTAATCCGCCTTTCATCGGAGAATACCAGCTCCCTCAAACACGTAATTCTGACATCTCGAAGGGGAGAAAAGGTGTGGATTGGGATGATATTTGACAGCGACCGGACCATCTTTGTAAATTTCCCAACTGCTCACCAGTTCTCTTAACAAAAACTCAGCTTGCGTTTGCATTAAATCTGGTTAAACAACCGTGGAGGTGATGTACTCTTCAAACGAGCTCCTGTATCTGTTATACAGGAGAGAGACGTCCGCACCGCCCTGGAACTGAAGGACCACCGTGGGGACTTTCACGGTTTTCAGCCCCGATGAATCATAGCAGGTATCAAACAGAGAAAATCCACCTGCGGACTTTAGGTTCCCAGTCCGGGCCGTGAAAGCATCCCTCCTTGTAGTATAAGCAGAGTCAACCAAGTGCGTCACAAAGGTCCCAGAAACGACAATGACTCCACCATTGCCAGTCGCGTCCTTCCGAAACACGGAGGCGGGAATGGAGGTGAGCCTCCTCTCACCGACGCTTATGCCCACCAGTTCAACATAGTACAGTTGTTCTGCGTATCTAGGTCGCGAGCACATGTTGTCGATAGCTTTCCTTATCGTAGAACAACAAACCACAGTAGAACAGCAACGCTGCTTTGCTGTTGCTTTTGTCCAGAACTCAGATCGTGCGCCTCTGCATTTGCCAAGTGGCAGATATCCAACGCTGGGATCGTGTGGAGAGGATCCGTACCATTTTGGTGGTACGGTCTGCTAACCGGCCCGTCCGATTGTTGACACGGGGCAAACATCCAATGGCGGTATCTTGTGGCTCTGAGCTTACCACGTGGCCACTTTCCAACGACGAGATCGAATGGCTCTGAGATTGTCACGTGGCATGCATCCAACGGTAAGATTTCGAGGCCCTGAGCTTGCCACGTGACTACCATCCAACGGCTGGATCTAAGGGCTCCGATATTGCCACGTGGCTCCCATCAACGACAAGATCGGGTGGCTCAGAGATTGACACGTCGCCTCCATCCAACGGTGAAATCAGGTGGCTCTGAGGTTGACACGTGGCTCACATCCAATGGCAAAATCTGGTGGCTCTGATAGTGCCACGTGGCATCCATCCAACGGCTTAAACGGGTGGCTCTGAGCTTGCCATGTGACATCCATCCAACGGCGAGATCAGGTGGCTCTGAGATGGCCACGTGGCACACATCTAACGACCAGATCAAGTGGTTCTGAATATGCCATGTGGCTCCATTCAACGGTGAGATCGGGTGGCTCTGAGATCGCCACGTGGCTCCCATCTAACGACGAGATCAGGCGGTTCTGAGTTTTCCACGTGGCGCCCATTCAATAATGTTCGTGGGCGGCTCTGATGTTGATACGTGGCACACATCCAACGGCGTCATTGAATGGCTTTGAGTTTGCCACGTGGTGTACAGCCAACAGTTAGATCTAGCGGTTGCGATCTCGCCACGTGGCTTGCATCCAACGGCTGGATCTGGCGACTGTGGAATGCAGATTGAACGCCAAGACCGCAATAATAACAGGCGGAGCATCTGGAATCGGAGAAGCCATTGTTCGGCTCTTCGCAAAGCACGGAGCCAAAGTAATAATCGCAGACATTGCAGACGAAGCTGGGAGAAAGCTTGCCGAATCCCTTTCCCTCGCGGAGCGTACGTTTATTGGGATGTGAGCAAAGACCAAGACATGAGCGCAGCTGTGGATTTGGCCATGGAGAAGCACAGGTAGCCTCCAAACATGCGATTATAGGGCTGACTAAGAACGGATCAGCTGAGCTTGGGAAATACGTTGTCTCTCTTTCTGGCGTGGCCACGGCCCTTACATTCAGTTACATGAAACAAGGCAATGCCTCATCCGCTTCAGAAGTAGATCCGCTTCAGGTTTGATCTGTTGTATAATAATACTTTGAATCAGCATCTTCAAACTACTTGGTTCGATCTGTTGTATAATAATATTGTGACAGATCCTCCGTTGAATGAGACGTACAAATGTAATGGTCCCAATAATTTATCATGAGAATCTTGGAGATGTAACAAACTTTCAGAGAATAAGAAAAAACTTCAAAGATCTGTGAACACTCTAGATGGACCCAAACGTTTAAATTAGAATCTGAACATCAGATATTGTAAAAAATTTACAATTCCGACGAGCTGGGCCAGTTTGAGTGCCGGGTATCAAACCGCTGCGTTGGCTCCCAATGTGAACAATTGTTATGTATTTTTATTTTATTTTTTTTTTTTTTTTTTTTTTTTTTTTTTTTTTTTGTTATTATTAATACATCAATAGTTTTATATTATTAATAATACATCAATAATAAAAAAAATAATGATTTTTCTTTAATTTTAATTTGGTTTAATAATAAAAATAATGGAATTTTTACATTTTCAAAATTTAATTTTGTTTAATAAAAATAATAAGGTTCTGGATTTAACTTAAATAAAAGCATTGTTATTCTCTTTCAAAGATATTGGTTGGCCATCTCTATCATGACTTCATAGATTTAGTGACCAATTCCTCATGTTAAGGATGAGGCCTACTCTTTGAGATGTTACTACTTATTTCCCTCTATGAAGGATGCTCTTAGTGAATGGCATTAACACCAACTACTTAGGATTGTAGGAAGTAGAGATGCCTCAATTAGAGTAAAATTAGCAGTGGGAGGAAAGGCTTAGTTGATGGTCATTATTGGAAAAAATATTGTTTGCTTTTGTGTTTTCAAACTTAACTTGGTTATGGATTTTATGAACTAAATATCACTATAAGCACATTAAATATCATTTTTCCCAAAGAGATTTTTGAAGTGTTCATCTATGATTTTTTCTATATAGCAGAGTTCTAATATTGTTCTATAAAGGACACCTTAAAAGTTGTATAAAGGGAACCTTAGAAGGAAATGAGGCTTATATTTAATCTTCTCCAGGTTTCATAGAATACAATGGATTTTTTCCTAAGGAGTTTTCACAAGGGTCCATTTGTGAGTTTGATTATGCATTTAAGAGTTGGCTCTTAGTTTGGTAGTGCACCTTAAGAACCTATAATAAACCTCTTTTTCTTTGATGTTTTAATCACTTTATTTTCAATTTTAGATTTTTTGTTATATAGAGATACCAAACCACGGATGTCTCAAAGTTCTGTATTTATCTAGTAATTTTTTTCAACCTCTTTTAAAGATAGTTTAGGAAGACATGAATATGGAAATTTTATTAATGAAAATGTTGATGTTTATCTTTCCATGAGATAGATAAAGTTTATTACACACCTCAAATAATCTCTATATTTGCACATAGTAACATGAAAGTATCAAAACCATCTCAAATAATCTCTATATTTGCACATAGTAACATGAAAGTATCAAAACCATCAAGTAATTAAATAATGAAAATCAAACTAAATATGTTTTGAACATAAGTAAAATGAAAGTAAGAGTAACTAACTTATGGAAGTAGGTATAATTCTTTTTATATTATTAAGACATAGTAAAATGAAAGCACCAAGGTCAAGAATAATTAAATTATGAACTTAGTAAAATATTGGTTTATATTATTAAAGAAAGGGTGTGTTAAATGAAAGTGGTGGTCATCCTTAAGCTCCTTTGTATCCTAAAGTGTTTTTGAGTTGATCCAACAACCAATTTCACTATGGAGATCATAAACATTAATAATCTGAATCATATTGATGCTCATTTTGTTTTTTTAAGATTGATAAAATATTTGTAATATTTCAATTTATTTTTATTATCATTATTGATAGTAAATTTAAACTTCATCTATATAAAACATTTGGTATTACAAATTTTATGGTTACTTAATATTTTTTATTTTCTTTAAAACTAAATTTGAAATTTATATTATGTTGAGAATAATTAAATCTATCAAATTTTTTAACTTTGATAACTTTATGATTCTTTTTTTAAAATATTATATTTTACTAAATTTAGTTTTGTATAGATACAAATTTATGACTTCATCAATACAATGTAAGTTGGTTTTTTAATAGCACTTAAATATGTAGAAATTTATACAAAAATGATTGAAGAAATGTCTAAATACACCAAAAAGACTAGATGAAGTACACATGATGAGAAACTAAAAACAAATAAATTAAAAAATAACTTCATATATGACAAAAACTAACTATATAAAATTGTTGTCTTTATTCGAGCATAAAATGAGTGATTATGTTTTATATGTACTAACTATAATTTAATATAAGTATAGGTCCAATTTTAGCTATATACTAAGTTAGGTGGAAAATCCTATGTAAAGATAATCCTATGTAAAGTAGACTTAAGCAGTTCGTAGTATTTTGGTTAAAGTTTGAGAAATATAGAGGAGGTAAAATTGGGATAGCATATTGTGAATGAGGCTTTTGTTAATAATAACATTCCCGAAAGGAAAATATCTAACCAGTTTCCCATATTATGTTGTATACGACTTTGGCCCTTTGATGTGGTCATATGAATACTCATTGTAACCATGATTGTATCCACTCTAGCAATCAAGTTTTATTTGGAATTAGATGTGTACATCTTCAAGCCGATGTGTTTGAATAAACAATCTATAATGGATATGTGCTTTGGTGGAGATTAAACTAGGGCTTGTGCATGATGTTTTCCAATTTATAGGGCAACATTTGACGAAGGATTTCCTTAGACATGTAAAATCATTATGATATATTATTTTATATGTACTTATTAACTGAATGAGTAACATTGTAGATATTGTATTCAATACTGAATGGGTAACATTGAAAATATTTTATTCAACAGTTAAATTGTTTTGTTTTAGAAAAAAATATAACCCATCCAATGAACATAGTTCATAATTTCACACATTACATATATATGTATAAAAATGTACATTTCCATGAAGAAGTAAGTCCATAACAATTTTGAATATTGGAATGAATCTCACCTGGCATCTTGATACCTTATTCAGAGCCGCCAAAATAAATGAAAAAAATATAACCCATCCAATGAACATAGTTCATAATTTCACACATTACATATATATGTATAAAATGTACATTTCCATGAAGAAGTAAGTCCATAACAATTTTGAATATTGGAATGAATCTCACCTGGCATCTTGATACCTTATTCAGAGCCGCCAAAATAAATGCTTTATCACCCAACAACCTTGGGTACTCTTCTTTCCACATGGTACATGTGGGGTGTAAAAGAAGGCATTGTCCCTCTCATTTATCCCAGTTCATCATTATTGTATCCTTCATTCCCTAATTATATCCACTCTCCTCCCATAAATTTCCTAAGTAATACAATCCCCTTTTCTTAAAATTCTCCCTTGTTAATCTCATCCTTACTCAAGCCACATGTCTCTCACCAAACATATTACATGTGTGAAAAGGTTTAAGCATTCCCTTTCATCCTTTTCCTCTAATTAAATTAATGATATTAATAATACTCTCTAAGACCAATGATGTTTATCATATAATAAAAGGAGTCATGGTAATTATTGTTTAGAATATCAGTGTAATGAAAGTACCTAGATCATTAGAGTTTTCACAAGCGATGAGGTCTTGAGGAGTGGTCAAGTTATGACACTAGGTAAAGTTATACCTTTAGGGCGGGTTGAAAGGAAATGGTGCTCATCCTAAACCTCCTCTATATCACAAATTCTATAAATTTACTCATCCCAGGACATTTTAAGTTATCCTAGTGACCAATGTCACTATGTACATCATGAGTATTTATCCTAATAGTGGCGATATTTATTTTGTTCTTTAGACCGAAAATGTTGGAAAAATAGTTTTGATCTTTGTAAATCAAGTTGTCATTTATTAAACTTGAAACCATTAACTAAGTCATCATTATATTTCTCAATACATTCTTAATACAACAAGTGCATTAAATGGTAACAAATTGTTACACATCAAATTTCCTCACTTCGATAGTGTCGCGTTTTCATCGTCGTAAGTGTCACACTTTTGTCACAAGTGTTGTAAGTGTCACATTCTCTTTCTCTAAGTGTTGCATCACGAAAGACACCATAAAAACACTTGCTACAACCCCTAAAACATGTTAGAAGAAGAATCCCCATCATCTGATAGCCGAAGCAAATGTTTTTCTAGGGAATTATTCATCTTGGTAATTTTTTGGAAGATCAACGCTCCCCTACTCATACACAAGGAGCGTTAGTCATCCCTTTCCATCTCAGGGGGAGCATTGTAGTGATATATTGCCCATTCTAAGAAAATCTTGGAAGAAATCCCATTTTCTTCTAAAGATAGCTATGGATGGATTGAGATGGTTTGGCTCGAATCTAACTCCAGGGATGCATCTAAGGAATATATAAAAACTACTGGAGCCATATCCTCGAACTAATTCCAAATATAACTAAGGTAGTTGAGACTCTCAAAGCCTATAAATGGAGGAATTCCCATGGAGAAAAGGATGAGAAAATAAACAAGCATTTTTATTTTGATTGTGGATATTTCGAGCAAGGGTTGGATGAGGAGGACTTAGATAGGGTGTTGCAACATCATCTGAATATTGTAAGTTTCCTTTTGAAGTTATCATTTAATATGCTTCACCTATTTCCTTCAAGTATGTGGTTTCACGTCCTTGTCTATGTTTAATTTGATTTGCATAGATGAATTTTCTTTGCCTAATCCATTAGAGTAGAAGGAAGTCGATTGTTTCTTGTTGTTCATTGTAGATATTGATTTGCGCCAGGAATTGGATCAAGTTTGCGAATAGGAGCAGCTAGGAAAAATGTCGTAAATAGAGTATATCCTACTTTACCTTCTCCTCTCTTTTTTCGATAAGAAAAATGAGTTATAGGAATGGTAGTGTCCAAATGATTGTTTCTGTCTTGGTATAGGGGTCAATAATCCAAGGGAAAGTTCACCTGTCTACAAGGTAATATTTCCGTAACAAAAATTGACGACTCCATTGAGGAACGAATTTTCAGTTTGTTCTTTCCTTGGTTCGCCCGTGACTTTTTCCTATCCTTAGATCCTATTTGCTGATTTAATCTATTTTTACATCTCTTTTGTCTTTGCTAGTTGTCTCATAGAGCCTCTTACTGAATTTTCCTGAGTTATTGAGCCTTTTGAGTTTTTTCTCACACTTTCCTCAGAACTAGCGCTCCTCTGCAGCGAAATTCAAAGCATTGTTTCTTAATCAACACTACCCTAAATTCTATTAGGAAGCATTACAACGCTCTGGTGCTTTGATTACCAGAGCGTCGATTTTCCTTTCTTTGGGAAATTTCAGGGTTTCTTGCTTGCTGGGTATAGTCTTTGGATCTCTTTCTCTAACTCATAACTTATTCTTTCTGATCTTGTCCTATGTTTGACTAAAACTAGATACCTTTCATTCTTTTTAGTCCTTATTGAGTTTGTGTTGTCTTTCCTGATTGCAAAATTGACCTTTCTCTCTCGAAATTGGTTTCTTTTTTACACTCTTCGCGATTATCTGATTGATTGGAGGTTTTCACGAGGAAGATCGTTGATCACAAGATCTATTTTTTTCTTTATCCTTGATCCCTTACTCAATTCTTCAAGACTATAAAGTATGACTTTTGGTTTCTTATTTTTTTTCCTTGAGAGCCCAGTTTGGTAATGGTTTTTCTTTCGGTCTCTTGTCTATTGTTGAGAGTGTCTTTGTTTGTATGCTTTTTTCTTCTTACTTTTTCCTATCACGGTAGTGAAACTTTTTTCATTATTAGTGAAAGAATGAAGTATTGAACGAACATCTTAGTTTGCATCCACTATCAAACAAAGAAGTATTTATATGCATTAGTTTTGGATAGTAAAATTGTTTTCTTTATAATTTGGAAATTATCCGACTTCTTGTTTGAGAACAAAACAACATAAAATTTTGCATTCTTGAGTGTTTTTTAGTGACAAAAAAAAAAACCCTTCTCCTTCCTATAGCTAGAAGTTCATTGAAAATAATATTTTCATATCATTCTTTTTACCTTCTTTTGGAGTCGAGTCTCAAACATCATCAGTTTCACTATCATTCACCCTTGTGTAACAAACAACCACAAAAAATAAATGCTAACTAAAATTGAACTAGAAACTTTTTTTTTTTATCGTTACAACAACAATAGACTAGGACTAGAGCTTTAGAATAGGTTGTGAGAATAACTCTCCAAAGTGTTAAAAAAAAACTCATAATCTTGTGATAGGGAGAGTAAATCCAATCTTCATATAAGCATAGCTGGGATCCCCCCTCTCACACAAGGGTTAAACACGAGGTCACATGCGGGAGAGCAATGAATATTATCCCTCTGAGGATTAACCAATCGTAGTAGTATGATCGTATGTTGGGGGTTATCCTTGAGGATCAAGTGTTTTCATTTGGTCTCAGAGCTTTGTGAATTTCGAATCCATTTGGGGTCCTCTGGGGTTTACTGGTCCATTTGTCTTCAGTTCTCTGGAGGAATTTTGGACTTGATATCCTGCCCATATGTTCGGACTTGACTGTCGACTATACCCACCCAGAGGCTGACTGTGAGTTGGTATCCTTAGTGGCCATAATATTTAGGGTCCTTACACGAGGTGACAGTGAAGGGAATTCTTCGTTGTACCTAGAACAGATGTTGGTCAAACTCACTCAGGATCCTTGAAGGGTAACCCACAGGTAAAACTGTGAGGGAACTTGTACAAAGGCATAAGTCTGTTAAGAAGGCCACCAACGTAATTGGTCCACCCATTCAAATCCTATCCCCTTCTCATTTTGATCACGCGATGTTGGATTTCATCACCAACTAGTACATTCATTGAGATAAGTTATTTATTTGATTATTAGTTTTCTAGATTTTTTAGCGAATGTTGTTTGTTTACTTTAGTTGTCCTTAAAATTGGTATTGTGGCCGATAAAAGTCTTCGTAGATCACGTAGGATGCAAGGGTTTCCTCCATAAGGCTACGAACCCATACCTCATAACTCACCCAAAGACACTTACCGTGAAGAGGTCGAAAACTATTCAGACGTTGGGAGTGTCGCCACTCCTTTGGTCTAAAATCCTGAGAGAGATTTAGTTGTGGTTCAGAAAGGTACCACCCTTCCTGCAAACCTATATTTGGAAATACCTTATGACCCACTCCTTATCTGAGTGGACTCCTTGGGTAACATTTTAGTAGAAGATCACCCCAGACTACTATCAAGACCATATGATCAACTAGACATGGAACCACAACAACCAACTTCCAATGAAGAAAACGCTACCCCTGTCCGCTCTACTAAAATGGTAGATCCACAACAAACTCATGTTCATCCTATATGGAGAAATCCATTGGGATGAGATATTTATGATTTTTTTTTCTTTTTTCGACCACTCTTTGACCCTCCACATATATCTTCCACTACCGGTGCAGATGCAATACCATTAGGTCATCCTATTGACCATCACATCGGACAAACGATCAATACCGCTACCACTTTTGGACAAGTTATGAGTGAAACAAGAGTCATGTTACCTAGTCATTTGCAAAGTACCCTGATGGTTACACCTACCATCCCTCTTCAAGAAACAACTTCATATACTCCACAAAACCCTGTTGAGAAACCTTCACATCAAAGAATGAAAAACCATGTCATACAACAAAACCCAACTGCAAGACAAATCCCTACTCGGGGGAAAATCCTTTAGTGCACAAATTTCGACTGGGGGGGAAACTCCCTTTTACCAGTCAAATCGCAGTTGCTACCCAATTGATGACAGGGGGACAATTCCAACCTTCATTTACCAGAAACCTGCCACAATCCTAGGGACCACCCCAGGGAGGACTTTTTCATCAGCCACAAAAGGATGATCATCAAACCCCAACCCGTAGGGAGGAACCTTAAATCCCAATCCTTCTGGATTACATTCTGGACAACCCTTCCCAGGAGTCTCGAATCCCACTTAGGGTCCTCAAGGTCTACCAACTTTTCCTCCCCATCAAAAAACTAGTTACCCATTTCAAAGTCAAGCTAACTATCCTCCCCTTGGTTACATTGTTTATCCCCCCCAGGGCCAAATGGGTTTCCCTTCTCCTTTTATGCAAATCCCTCAAAAAATGAATCCTACTTTTTCTAGTCAAAATCAACAACATATGGGAGGACCTGCTGGATACAATTATCCACCACAACCAGTTTACGATTCTACTGGTGTTCCTATTCCACACCATTATCATCCTCAAGAAAATCAAAATTTACCCTTGTTAGACACTTTTTATCTACTGGATATGTTGATATTAACAAACGACCCCATATTACACTCCCCTTTTTGGCTAGTCATTCCTGCCAAATTACCTTCTGATATTCAAAATTTTGATGGAAAACCTAGTGAATACCCTAATAATCATGTCATGAATTTTCATTTGTGGTGTTCATCAAACTCACTAGTGGATTATTATATCTGTTTACGTCTTTTCCACCGTACACTTACAGGTTCAATGACTAAATGGTACATTGAGTTACAATGCATAAATTTTCAAGATTTTAATTCACTCGCCATGGCTTTCCTCACCCACTTCCAATTGGCTATCTGATAGGAAACTGACATGAAACTTTTGACCTCCCTTCGTATAAATAACTCCATACATATTTCTGATCATATTCACGAATGGAGACGATGACGACGGTTGATCAAGGAAATCATTTTGGACAAATTGTTGGCTGGGTGGTTCACCAAATATCTATTATCTCCTATTGCTCGAGATGTAGCCATGGGTGGTGTATTCACAGAAAAGGAATCCATTTATCATGCCCAGTATTTGGATTTGGTTTATTCCCAATCTTATACTTTGCATGAATTGATTCCAAACGCTCCATGTACATCAACCGATCCATAAAAACCATCCTCCACTTCTCATTCGAATGGAGTTATCGGTTCTGTCAAAACCCAGTCCAATTCATAGTCGTCTGACACAACCAATCATTCAATCATTTCCCCAACTACTAGGCTGACTCCACTCTCATCAAAATCCACCCCAAATCAAGTACCCGAAGTGAATGCAGTCCAATATGCTTCTCCACAATAGTCATAGGGAAAAAAGAAAACTAAGAATAAACTCAAGAAAAATAATAATCAAAATGAAAATCCAAAAACACAAGCACAACCACATGCTACTGAAAAACAAACCACAATGCAAACTAAAATTTTCATGTCTTATTTGTGTTGAAGATCACTACACACGTGACTGTTCCCATCAGGACAAAGTTGCTAAACGTTTTAAAGGAAATTCTCAACCCGATGTATTGACACATCATTTTCCACAACAACATTGATTGGTTGCACAAAATCCCGCACCTCCAATAGGAAGTAAGAAAGGGAATCCTCCTAATGAGGATGGTTCATCGAGTGCACACATTTATATTTTTAATGAGATATATTTGACCACTCACACTACGACATATGACACACCACCAAGTAAACCCGATAAGGACAATGTAACTAATGGGGCTATACCAGATCCACCATTCACTTCAGTTACTCCTCCATATGGACCTCTCCATATTGAGAAAACAAGTTTTGACTCTATCCTATGCTCACCCAAGAGATCAATCATAAAATCGACCTTTAATCCTAACTCTCGTGTTGCTCAAAACTACAACATTGTTGAATATTTGGCCCAAGAACCTTGCACCATGTCAGCTCTCAAATTTCTACAACACTGCCCCAAACAACGTAGAACTCTCTTGAAATCCATCGGAGCTATAGATCTTGAGTCATCCAATAATATCACGTTCAATATGGATAATTTTAAATCACAATTCTCTCACCAACTTGCTTTCCAAATTGATGTCGTTGTCCATAATCAACATATTCATTACACGATATTAGATGAGGGAGCATCAACATGTGTCATGTCCTTATCTTGCTGGAAAGGCCTCAAATCACCCGGTCTTAATCAATCTCCCACCATGTTAAGAGAATTTGATGGAAGAGGTTTCCAACCTCATGGATTATTACAATCCTTAGCTGTTCAACTGGGAGGAAAAATTGTTTTTGTCGATGTAGAAGTATTTGACACTCCCCTCAATTATAACTTGTTTCTAGGAAGAAGTTGGTTCTATGTTATGATTGTTGTCACTTCATCAATTTTTCAATGTGTCTAATTCCATCATCAAGGTAAAATTGTGACCATCGATCAGTTAGATTACTGCACCCCTAATGATCGCACTCAAACAACCAACAATATTCCATTTTTGGGGGACTCAAAGATTACTTATGAAAGTGTTGAGGTAGGTCTATTGAAATATTTTTCTCTCATGGGAACTTTCCCTACACCTCTTCCTCCAACCATGCAACACATCATAATGGTTAATATTATTTCAACTATGGTACATCAATCCCTTGAATCATCTGAACCATGTATCATATCTAGTCTCTTAGAATTCGATACACTAGGTGACACTATTCCACTTAGTCCTACAGAGGCCAAATACAACACCATTTAGTCTTCCTCTCCTTCATTGGATGACCAACATAAACTGGTGTCTACTTCATATTCGCTACCATCCTGGTTAGATTCCTTATCCTCCACTTTCGATTACATTCTACAGATTTTTCCATCAGATGAATCTATTATGGAAATGCTTAGTATCGAGGAAGCATCATGGGACGACAACCACCATCGTTCATCCTTTCTTCCCTATTTGGATGAGATTGAGAAAGATATTTCCTCTATATTTCCTATAGATATCGTCGAATCTCCCCAATATCCAATACTCACTCAGGATACCATCTCTGAGGGGAATTTTGGAAATATCTCTCAAACAATTAGTGTTGACATATCCATAAAATAAGGTATTGTGGAAAACATACAAATATGCACCAATTTTTCAACTGAAGAGGTTGAAACTTATACCGCCTTGTTTAAATAATTTCGCGACATCTTCGCCTGGAGCTACGAATAAATGACATGGATTGATCCTTCGATCGTTGTGCATGAAATGAAAACTTATCCAGGATTCAAACCTATAAGACATAAACTTCGCCCGGTTCATCCCAAAAAAACCATGACAATCAAGGCAGAAGTAGAAAAATTATTAAAATATGGTTTTATTTATCCCGTACCTTTGACCGAATGGGTTTCCAACATTGTTCCATTCACTAAGAAACAAGGGGCAATTCATTTTGTGTCGATTATTAGGATCTAAATAAGGCTTTTCCGAAGGACAATTGCCCTACACCCTTTATCGACCAAATTATCGATAATTGCGCCATAAGTGTCATTTTATCTTTTATGGATGGATTTTCTAGATATAACTAGATCGACATTTTGTCAATTGATAAACACAAAACAACCTTCATCTTCCCATGGGGGACTTTCGCCTATCGGAAATTACCTTTTGGCCTTAAAAATGTTGGAGAAAAATTTCAACGGGCTATGTCGTATGCGTTCCACAACATAAAACATATCGTTGAACCTTATCTCGATGACTTTCCAAATCACTTAGCTCATTGATGAGATCATATTGGTCATCTAAGGGAAATATTTCTTATATGCAGGTTTTACAACATATGTTTGAATCCTCATAAATGCATTTTTGTTGTTGAATCAAGGAGACTCCTCGGCTTCGTGGTATCCAAATATGGGATTAGGGTGGATCCCTTAAAAGTCAAATCCATTCTCTCTCTACCCCCTGCCAACAATCTTACCCAACTGCAAAGTTTGTAAGAGAAGGGAAACTTCCTCTGTTGTTTTATATGCAATTATGCCAAAATTACTAAATGATTCATGATATTGTTGTAGAAAGATGCCCCTTTCATTTGGGATGCAACTACTCAATGCTCTTTTGATGATCTCAAGCATACTTTAACGAATACACCACTTTTGCATCCACCCAACGATGTGAAATATTACATCCTTTATTTGTATGCCTCTACTTCCACTATTTCTATGGTGTTAGTACAAGAGGATGATGACGACACCGAACATGTGATCTACTATTTAAGTAAGTGTCTTTCATGTCCCAAAATCCGTTATTCACATGTCGAAAAGTTGGCTTTGGCAGCAGTTATTATCATCCAAATATTTCGCCAGTATATTCTGTCACGCACTACCATGGTCATTGCAGACTCAAACCCCATTTACCACATCTTGACTCGTCGGGTACTTGAGGGAAAATATTCGAAATGGATTGTCATTCTTCAAGAATTTGATCTCGAGTTTGCCAAATCCAAAGCTAAGAAATCATTGGTTTTTGTGGAATTAATTTGTGATATTCCCCATGTTGATGAGAATACCGAGCCCAGTGATTCCCTTCCTGATGAGTCACTGTTCCTAATTAGTACATTTGATACATGGTATGTCGAAATTATTCTCTATCTCCAGACCTAACACTTTGAGCCTAGAATTTTACATGATGAAGGATGTCACATTAGACACCATTCAAAGAACTACCTTATCATTGAAGACACTTTGTACCTCCATGGAATTGATACTGTTTTACGATGTTGCTTAACCCATGAAAACAAGTTTTAAATGATTGTCACCTTGGAGCTTGTGGTAGTCATTTTTCTGGGATGGCTACAACCCAAAAAATATTATGTGCTAGTTATTTTTTGCCTTCCATATTCAAAGATTGCATTGAGGTTGTTAAGATATCAGATATTTCAGAAGAAAGAATATACCCACCCAACTCCACTTCATCCCATTGTTTCCATTGACCCCTTTGAAAAATGGGGTATCAATTTCATGCAATGTAAGCCTACCTCAACCGGGGGGCATGGTTATATTATTGTTTTCGTTGATTATTTTACTAAATAGGATGAGGCTATGCCTACATTTCTTAACGATGGATGAAATGCAACACTTTTTGTGTTCAATCACATCATCGCTCGCTTCAGATTCCCACAAGCTATTGTAACTGATCATGGATCCCATTTTCATAACTAGATGATGGGTGAATTACACACTAAGTTAGGTTTCCTCCATGAAAATTCATCCCCTTACTATCCTCAAGAAAATGGACAAGTTGAAGCCATCAGTAAAGTATTGAAGACCATGCTTCAACGCATGGTGGGAGTGAACAAAACCTCTTGGAATTTGTAGCTCTTCTCTACACTCTGGGATTATCAGACTTCAGTTAAAACCTCCACTGGATTTACACCCTTCCAGTTGGTATACGAGTTAGAAGCAATGTTACCAATTGAATGTGAGAGTCCCTATTTGAAACTCACTGTAGAAATCCTACCCCATACTTTTGTTGAAGAAAAATGACTTTTATATCTAACGAAGATGGATGAAACTCATTGCGATGTTGCTCTCATCAAAGAGACATATAAAAAATGCATCAAGACTCAATACAATAAGTCTTTCCAACCTTGCTCTTTCACAGAAGGAGATTTGGTCCTGGTGTATGATCAATATCATGACAAACTTGGGGAAGGAAAGTTAGAACCCATGTGGCATGGGCCATACATCGTAAAATGTGTGTTATAGAGAGGCACCTATGAGTTAGTGTATTACTATGGATTATCTCTCGGTGAGCCTCGAAATGGGATTTATCTAAAGAAGTACTATGCATATAATATCCCGCATGTGTGCTTTGTACATTATTGTACTATTTGTTTTTGGTTTGGTGTGTCTTTGATTTTTCATGCATGAGTTTTTCCGAATTCTTTAAAAGTTTCTTATACTTTTCTTTGTACTTGAAAGTGCATATGTCATCATCCTTTCCCATATATTTTGGGTTTTCATATGGCGCTAGTTGACATACCTAGAATATCGCTTCTGCAGCTTGGGTCATTTACCACTTTGGCAAGTTAGTGAGTTCAGGAGGAATTTACCTCAGATTTGCAACTAATAACATTGCAGAATATCATGGTGTCATTGGAATTTTAACCGAAGCTTCTTCTCTTTGTATATCTCAATTTATTATCAACCTTGATTCTCAACTTGCAGTTCATCAACTAAACCATGAATACGTTGTTCGTAATCCAGTTTTTCTACGTCTCCATCTAAGGGTTCACCATCTCGAAAGATATTTTGAATTTCTAGAATATAGACATATATCGAGAGAACTTAACACGACTATAGATTTATTAGTAAATTATATGTTAGATTGGTATATTGCGCATAGATAAACATTTGGGACATAAAGAAAAAAACATCACATATATAAAAAATATATATGATATAAGTAGTCACTGTAAAACCCGTATATACATAGAGTACAATCAGCGAAAGTTTTTTTAAAATACATCGTCCAAAAAGTACATAGAAGGGAAAAACGTGGGCCTTTATGCCAATAGAATCATCATAAAAGACTAAAAGTGTTCGGAGACTCTACTCATGTCCTTGCACCAGATTTTGCTCAACATAATACACAACTTCTCTCGCTACTCGTCATAGAAAATGACTAATACCTTCAAGTACCCCAACTGTGTGTCTCTAAATATGTAAGGGTACATCTTGTATCCTCATGGAAGGAACACCCATGGTCAAACCACAGAGGTTCCTCTCCACCTCTCAGAGTCCTCCTACTCCAACGTCAACTTCTGCTATTGCTTGAGCATTTCCATGACACACTAGTGTTGGCATCTCTACCAGACGTGATGCACCTCTGTCTGCATGATGAAAAAAAAATGACTTAGATCCCTCATCGTACAAAAAAAAACATATAAAAATAAGCAATATTGTTACAAGGTTATGATCTTTCATACCTAATACATCCCACTGTGTCTCCTCGGAAACACTAAATCTGCACTGCCATCAAGTTATCTAACCACAAGTTATCTCCTCCACCATGCAAAGAAGTCAGCAATAAAACGAAAGGTTGAGGGTTTGTTTACCAATCTAGGTGAAATACTCGTCCACTGCTCTATACATGGCTCAGTCGCAGGGCATTTTATCAATGCAACTTCTGGTTGCATCTCTAGAACTTGCTCTAGGAAAAATTAAACTCAGAAAGATCCATACCCAAATTGATTCTTCCTACCTGCTTGACACTTATAAATATTCTCTTTGATATTCCTTAAAAACCCTTCACTCCAGTTAAAAATCCTGGGCTCCAAGGATTGAATAACATATGATATCTGAGACTTGGAAGCAAGGTGAGCACTAGTACTTCCTACCAATTTTGTGATAGTGAAGAGAATGGATCGTGGAGATAGGTACATAAAATCTTTAATGACAATCCTCCCTCTTACCAAACATGACCCTGGTACACAATAATGGGAAACATATGCCTCTGTTGAATGTGGAGTGGACCGATGCCTAGACAAAAGAATATGTGCTCCCCTCCTCGAGTGCCCCATCAAGAAATACACATCTTCCATGCTGATATCAAGAATGTATGATCCCTTGATGGTTGATATTTCTGATAAGTTCTTACGATAAGATGGCAGACTCACCCATGCCCAAAATGCAGTCACGTCCCACCATAATGTTGTGCCCTGAGCCAGGTCTCCAGGCAATCCAATGGAGGATTATGTGGGCATATTTTAATAGGTGTAACCAGGACTGTGATCCTTTGTCTCTATTGAAGAAAAAGAAACAGAGCCAATTGTCCACTGAGTAGGCTGGAAAATATTTTGATTTTAGAACTCGATGCCAGAGGCCATCATGCATTAACTCTCTCTAGAGAATGTTTGTTGCCAGTGATTTGTCAAAATAAGGAATGTTTCTCAGTCCCCACCCCCCAAGGGATTTAGGGCGGGCAATGTGAGTCTTGTTGCAGAGATGTATATTTTTCTTTTTTTTACCGCCAGACCAAAGAAACTCGTAAGTGAGTTGGCAGATTCTATGAAGAATAGTGGCGGGAATGGTTGATAATGCCAACCAATACACTGGTTGGCTCTCAATTATTGCTTTGATCATGACTAGACGACCCCCAATGGACAACCCTCGGTTAGACCAAAGTCATAATCTCTTTTCATATTTTTCTAAGAGCCATAACTAGTCCTCTGTCCTATATCGCCCCATATTAAAAAAATATCCAAGATACATAAAACCTTTCTTCGGATCCTGGAATTGGAAATGGAATAGAGCTTTAATGCCATCAAGTACTTGTTGGTTGGCACCAAAATGCAGGAGTGTGGTTTTATGCACATTAATATGGAGGCCCATTGCACTACAGAATAGCTGCAAAACAATGCTAATCTCCTTCCATTCTTCTACGGATGCTTTAGTCATGATTAAAATATCGTCAGCAAATAAAAGATGAAAAATATGAATATATCTGGAAACCTTGATACTTGTCAGAAGTCCTTCCTCTTGTTTGTGCTTTAGAGCTAAGCTCAAGCCTTCCATAACCAAAACAAATAACAAGGCGAGAGAGGGAAACCTTGCCTGAGACCCCTTTCACAGTGAAAGAAATCAGATGGCTCACCATTAATCAAAACAACAAAAGTCGCCGAAGTAATACAACCCATGATCCAGTTGGTTGTCAGAATACCAATACCACTCTGCAACAATACTAGTCTGAGAAAATCCCAATTGATAGTGTCATAGGCTCTTTTTAAGTTGATTTTAAGGATAAGTGTTTGCAGTCTTTTTTCTACTCTTGAGTTGTTCCTATCACATATGTGATTTGTCTTCCTTTTAAGAAGCCAAACTGTTCCTCGGCAAGGGAACAAGAAAGAATCGAGCGGAGTCTAGTGGCAAGGATTTTAGTAATAATTTTATATTTGAGATTACAAAGAGCAATTGGTCGAAAATCGCTGAAGGTGGCCGGGCCATTCACTTTAAGAATTAATTCAATAAAAGTTGAATTAAGTGATCCAATGACCGTTCCTCTAAGACGAGATTCTTCAATGGCTAATAGGAGGTCATTTGCAACCAGTTCAAAAAACGAAATGTAAAACTCCACTGTCCACCCGTCAGGAGCCAGACTTTTTTCTTTGATCATACCATTTAGTGCCTCAAAGATTTCTTCTTTTGTAACTGCTGATTCTAAAAGGAGAATGTCTTCTAACGTAAACATGTTGGGATACAATCTCATTAAGTCCAGCTGATTCTAAAAGGAGAATGTATTCTAACGTAAACATGTTGGGATACAATCTCATTAAGTCGACTTGATCAATTATAGTGTTATGTTCAGGAGCTTTGTAAAAGGAGAAGAAGTGGTGCTTTGCTTGCCTTTTAATGGCTTCTTGACCGAGGCGTGACTGGCCCTCGTCATCTAGAATTTCCCACATATGCTTTTTATTGCGTCTATGGCTGGAAAAATTATGGAAATATTTTGTGTTTTTATCTCCAGATTTTATCCACGTAGCCCTGCTTTTCATATGCCAACGTTCTTCATCCTCCAACAAAAGTTTATTACGCTCAGATTCACATATTTTAAATTTTTTGTCCAGATCAGAATTTGGACCAGTGTGGAGGCTTAAATTTAAAAGTTCAACGAACTCTACTTCTAGAGAAACCAATTTACGACTTTCCTGCTGTTTCTTTTTTGTGATCCAGGACTTCACTTGCACTTTTAAATAGCTGATTTTGGTAGCCAGCCTGTGTTGAGCACCCGTTTTGCTTGTAACCTATGGAGAAACCCAAACGGAGCGCACTAGATCACGAAAAGACTCTTCACCCAAATGAGCTGCATTAAATTTGTAAGGGAAAGCAATTTTGTTGTGGAAAAAAACCAATTGGAAGAGAATCGGAGCATGGTCCAAGACAAACGGAAATAGGAAACCAGGATCTATGTCGAACAGTATCAATCAGAAGTGCTGCTGAGATTTAAACTCTATTTAGGTGTTTTTGAATGCTTTGACTCCCATGTCTGCCATTGCGCCAGGTGGGCACCCGTTCGGCCGACTGGATATCCACTAGTTGACTTTTTGTGAAGAGATTCGAGAAGAATCCTCCTAGGGGATCAGTAGCCGTAGCAACACCCAAAATTTCCTCAGTGCCTATGCTAAAATTGAGATCCCCCGCCAGAATGAGAGAATCTGAGTTAAGCAGTTCATTGTCTTGAACACGATTCCAGAATTCTCCGCGTTCCGAACAGGGCCTGTATGAGTTGATGAGCGAGAGTTTTTTATTATTGGGAAGATGATAACCTGTGAGTAGGATTCCACCTACACACATAAATGCTTCCAGATCAAAGATGTGTGGATTCCAATCAACGAGAAGTCCTCCAGACTTTGCCATGGAGCTGAGAGCGCAGACCATCCAGGAGGGACAAAGAGAAAATAGAAATTTTCGTGCCTTTTCTTCATCCACCAGTGCTTCTTGGAGAAAAATGATATCGGGATTGTTAATGTCAAGGAGTCTGCACAAAGAAGACAGTTTATGGGGCCCTCCCACCCCTCTGATGTGAAGAGAGAAGAGGATCATGATTTTTCCCTGGCTTGGGCTTTCATGCCTCTAAGCGCCCTGGTATCGGAAGTTGAAGTTGTGGGAAGATTGGTAGAGGAAGTATTCAGTCCTACCTTCTTTCGAGCACTGTGGGTTTTAATTGGGGAGATCTCCATTCCCAAGCCACGAGACCAGGCTAGATGCTTCTCCTGGAGGATTCCTAAAGCAGGTGAGGGTTGAGTGGGAAGGCAAGAGAGAGTCTCATGTTGTGCCTCCAAGCCCCAATAAGTCGTTATAGGGGTGGGATTGGCAGAATCGGGACAGGAGGGGTTTGACGAGTCTGAAATAGTGTTGGGGTCAGAAAACTTCAAAAGATCAGAAGGAAGGGAAGGGGTATTCCTATGAATGTTGGATGAAGTTTGTTGTTGGACATAAAGATCCCAATAAGTGGGTAGAATATTTGGATTATCTGAGTCAGTGTGGAAGGGTTCCGGGGAAGCATTTGTTGCCAGAGGTGCAATGGTATCTTGAGAGGCGTTGGATAAAGGAGGAGTGCTTGAGGGGGAAGATGGATGCAAGGCTTTTGTCAATAGAGAGGGTTGTCGAATAGCACAACAAGGGGCAAAGGGTGTTTCTACTGTAGTAGGGACTTGTAGGTAACCGAGGAAATTTTAGAGGTGAAGATGGAGAGAGAAGAGGTGGTCACAAGATGCAAATCAGAGGAGTTTTCTAAAAAATCCCTTTCCCAGAGTGCGAGGTTAGAAAAAAGAGTAGGGTAGTACGATTTCATCTTACCAATAAGTGTTCCCGTGGAAACGTCAAGAGGACTTTCTCCTACATCTCCTGATGCAGCAGTCAAGCCAGCATCCTCCTCTTCACTCATATAGGCAGAAGCGAGTGAGTAATCCAATAAGTCCTCAAACTTCCCATAGCTAGTCCCCTTTGAACAGTCATTTCTATGATGGCCCGTCTGCCAACAATGCGAACATCGAAAGGGAATCCCCAAATAGTCCAGGCGTTGGATCATAACCTTCCCTCACCACTCAAGTTCCAGATCCTTCATTAACCCTGCGTGAATTTCAATCTCAACCAAGACTCTGGCCATTCGTTTGTCCTTGGAGTTAAGGCACTATTCATCAACTTTCAAGAAGCGGCCAAGAAGGTTACCAATGGCCTTCAAAGCCGGCTTGTTCCATAGGTTAAGAGGAAGACCTGGAAGCAGGACCCAAATGTGGCAAAGGCTAAAGTATTCAGTGGTTGGATTAAAACCTATGCGCCACCTCTTTAACATGATACTGCCTCCTTCAAAAGCCCAAAAGCTGGAGAGAATAAGTTCAGCGTCTTCCGGAGAGTTGAAGACTAAACCAAACCAGCCGAAATTAAGAGTCCAATGCTTCGATAGATAGCCCAGGATTGAAAACCAGTGGGTTTGCATCCAGTCTTTGAAGGTAGTGGAGCACATAGACTTGTAGGCAAAACGTCCAACTAAAGCATAGAGGGATAGTTGGAATGTTTCCTCCAACCCGACATCCATCCCAATCACCAATCTTCTCCTCTGTTTCTTCGGCTTCCAGATCTTACCCAAGGCCTTGTTTCTCGCAAGTTTCGAGTTGTGAAATACTGGAGAGGAAAGTGCTGGAGCATGAGAAGTGTCAGGAGAACCCTTTCGTGAACTTGTTCCCAGTCTGCTATTGGAAGGAAAAATGTGGTTGCAAGTCTTGCGAGAAATAGAAAATGGAGTCGGGTGACCCTCAAAGTGAAGTATCGGGCCTGCAGAGGCAGTGTATTTATCGTTCTTTTTATCCACACTGGAGGAAGCCAAGTAGGAAGGCATAGAAGCCTTAGTTGTAGTATTTTGTGGAATATTTCCAAGTAGTACTTCGCCATTATCTTTTCCTAGATTGTCAATGATATAGTTGAGTTGATCACTCTCCCAAACCACCTTGTTTGTGGTGCCCGGATGAACACTGGTCATTCCAGACATTATCTAATAAGTTCCCACCGATCAGATAAGGAGAACAGGTAAGGAATCGGGTGTATCAAAGAAAGGTGCCAGAGAACCGAGTTGTTGACAAAAACGAGAAGAAGAAAAAAGACCAAATGATGGTGGGACCCCGATCAAAGCTTCTGAGAAAACAACAGAAATTTCTTTCCAGAATGTTAGGGCAAAACTACTCTTGAGTTGAGGCTGCAAAACTGTAAACCAAGTACTAAACATAACAATTCGCCATGAAGATCTGAGTTCAAGTTCAAAAAATAACTAAAGATAGAATCCCACCTAAAAGTTTTGCACGCCAATGCCTCCTCTCC
>SNQJ01S0064875.1:6529-17995 GCA_010110895.2 Picea sitchensis
TTTACCTTTAACAGTTCTTTCACATAAAGATCAGATGACCAAGTGAGAGGTGTGGATGTGGGACTATATAAGGCATAATCATCAATGACTTTTCCTTTTCCTTTGGACTTGTTGCCACATACTTGCAAAGAGGGCTTGTTTGAATGTTGTTTCTTGCGAAGAATCCAAGTACTTTCCCTTTGAGACCTTTTTTTCCCTCCGGGGATTTGACAGTGGACTGCCTCGGTCCCATCTATCTGAATTTCCTTAACGACCTGTGGCTTTTTATTTACTATTACACTGGTGTTGGAGTAATTGTTGGAACCGATCCCCGAGGAGTATTATAGTGGGTTTGCTAGGTGGAGAGGTTAGAACATTGGAGAGGGCATCGATGACGGAGGAGGCCATCAACGCACTTATGAGTGCATCTAACGAGGAGTTATGGGCTAGGGTGGGTTTATTTGAACCTTCTTCTCAACATTTACTACAACAACATCAGTTGAAGAGAACCTCATTAACCATTGTTTCGACGTCTTCACCGACTCCACATTCTTTACCAAACCTCAATTCTCTGCTTGTTGTGAGAAATCCTTCACCTATTTTTTTGACTGGTGATTCTTCTACTGGCTTGAACACTATAAGAGGGTTCACCAAGGATTCGGCCTTACCCAGGAGACCTGTAGCTAAGTGAGGGTCGCGGGGAACGTTTGCTAAGAAACCGTGGCCCCCAAACAAAACGCCAAGGAAGATGACCCTTAGAGATGATTTGGGATTAGAGTAGGTGGCCCATCTAGCTCTGAACACCGTGGTTGGGAGGTTTTCCTATAGGAGAAGGTGCACCACTCCACTTTACACTTGGGTTAAGAGCCATTGGCTCCTACTAGTGGGCTATATACCGGAGGTATTTTACCTGCTGAGAGGGTGTTTTTTTTTTGTTTTCCATTCGCCTGAAAATGCAGATAAAATACTTGCAGACCTATGGCCTTTCGACGGAGGCATCATTATGATAAAAAGATGGAGGCTAGCATTCGACCCGACCCGAGAATATTTTCGTTATAGGCATTTATGGGTTCTTCTACCGGGACTCCCTTTAAACTTCTGGTGTCACAAGGCACTTAAGGCAATTGTGGATTCGATAGGATGCTTCATTGGTGTGGACGAACAGGCTCTTGGCGCTCCCGATAGAAAAGTGGGAAAGATCTTAGTTGAGGTAGACATCCATTTAGGGCTGTTGGAGACCCTTGAAATCCAGTGGAGGGACCAATACTTTTCTCAAAGATTGGATTACATGTGGCTTCTGTTTCATTGTACTCTATGCCGGATGATAGGTCATCTAAGGGACTCTTGCAGGGGTTTGAAATCTGAGGAGGAACCTGAGGAAAAATGCCCTCATAAGTTACAACGATGTGACTCCCCGGAGGCAACTGCAGCAGACTTCGACACCCAACGACTCGGGAGGAGGGTTGGCCTTGCATCCTCAGACACAGATTTTCTTTCAGGTAAACTCAGAGATTTTTGTCCTACATTATATCAATCTCTGACCTCTTTGGAAAGGCTAGTATTGGACACTTCTGTATCGGAGATTGGAAGGTGTTTACATTCTCCTACTGTTGTGCCGACCCCACAGACTGACACAGTGGACTTAGCGACTCTCTCTTTTAGCCAACTAGGTGTTTTACCAGTTACTCAGTCTTCTTTTGTGCGGGAAGATGCTGGGACTCCCCCTGTGGACTCTAGACCACCTTATGAGCTGACTCACCGGACTCTGAACCTGCTATTTTTTCACCAGTCTTATTATCGTTCGAGGAAGGGGTGAAGAACACACCTATTCTCTCTGGTTTTCGGGAGGAAGACCCCAATGACCCTACCTTGGCGGAAGCCTTGGATAACTTAGTACCTACTCTACGAGAGGTAGGAGACCTTGTACCGCTGGTAACTTTTCTTGGAAACTCCATCATTCCACCTCACCATGCTACAAATTTGTCTGTCAATCCAGGGGATGGTTCTGGGGGGTCGGGATCTAGCTACACGTGGTCCAGAGGGATAGGATTTGAGACCTCGCCTATCAAGACGAGGAGTGCGAGGACTAAAACAATTCTTACACAAGTCTCTGATGCTACTTTGACTTCAAATGGATCTGAAACCGGGGCGCTTAGAGGATTAAAATCCCTTGCATGGGCCAAAATATGATCCTCCTCACCTTAAATGTGAGAGGGGTCAGAGGAGCCCTAAAAATTGCTTCCATGAGTAGACTCATTACTAGTGTAAAGCCTGATTTAATTCTATTGCAAGAAACCTTGGTCTTGGAGGAAAAGGCCCGACATTTTATGCAGATTTTTGTTCTTGGTTGGTATATGTGTGCGGTAAGCTCCCCTGGTAACTTGGGTGGGTTGCTTGCAGCCTCGGACCCAAACAAGCTCACCCTAGACCCTACTCTCTGTGGTGGGGGTATATTGTTATTGGGCATCTCTTTAGACACCCGGTGTGAATTAAGTGTTTTAAATGTTTACGCCCCTTGTTTTGATAGAATTTCCTTTTGGGATCGGTTAGTTACTAAAGGGCTTTTAGCTTTCAAAAATTTGATTATCGCAGGTGATCTAAATTTCGCCACTGGCGCAGATGAAATTTGGGGCACAACGACTCATCTGGACATACAGGCTAATTATTTTCATGATTTGATCAAGGATCATTCATTGGTTGATTTAACTCCAGAAGTCTTGGTACCTACTTGGAGAAACGATAGAGTTGGGGAAGTGATTATTGCCAAACGACTGGATCATATTATTGTGGCGGAAGACTTGTTGTCTATGGTTGGGAGGTACTGCTCTTGGGTGGAGCTACCCTACATTTCTAATCATGCACCAGTAATTGCACAACTAGACTTTTCTCAATCTAGGGTGGCTTCCCATTTAAATTAAATCCAACATGGCTGGGGGAGCAGGGTTTCATACATATTGTACAAGAGGTATGGGGGGGCCCTGTCTTCCTACAAGAAGCGGATATACAACTCAGATTGGTGTGGAAACTCAAAGTTTTAAAGTCTAAAATAAAAGCCTGGTTGCGTATCTATAGAAGAGAAAAATTACACAAGTTGGAGACTTTGGAGGAGGCCATCAGTAGAGGTTTTGCGGAGTTGACAAAGGAGGGTTTCAATCCGGCAGTTGAAACACTTCTAAAAGCTCTGGAGACAGAGCGCAATGATCTGCTTAGATTAGAAAAGGAAAACTGGCAACATAAAAGACGTGCCATTTGGTTAAAGTGTGGAGATCGTAATACTAAATACTTTCATAAGTTTGCTAGTGCATGTAGGAATCAAAAACTTATATGGGAAATTGAGGTTGATAACGGGAGGATTGTCAGAGGTCAACATGATATTAAAGATGAGGCGACTAGATACTTTAAACAACATTATGCTTTGGACGGAGCCTGTGGCCCATTGGAACAAGCTACCCTTGCCAGCCAGTATCATCACTTTGTAACAGAGGAAGACAATTTGTTATTAGACAAACCTGTAACTAAATCAGAGATTTGGGACATTCTTAGGCACTTTGCAAAAGATAAAAGTCTGGACCCTGATGGCTAGACCATGGAAATTTTTACCCAGTTTTTTGATTTGGTCGGTGATGATCTTCATAGTATGGTTGAAGACACAAGGTGTCGGGGTAAGATAAATCGAGCTTTAAATTCCACTTTTTTGGTGTTGATTCCGAAGGAGAATTCCCCCCGTACTTTTGGGGATTTCAGGCCTATAGTGCTTTGCAACCTCTGCTATAAGATTATATCCAAAGCGATCGCCATTAGGATCAGACCGATTCTTTCAAGAGCACTTTCCATTGAACAGTTGGGATTCCTGAAGGGTAGACAAATCTTGGATGCAGTGGGGATGGCACACAAATGTATACATAGCATTCAATCAAAGAAACAAAAGGCTTTGATCCTAAAATTGGATCTAAAAAAGGCATGTGACTGTGTCAATTGGGATTTCCTCCGTTTAATATTGGCTCAATCTGGCTTTAGTGCGATATCCAGTTCATGGATTATGAGTTGTGTGATGAGCGCTTCATTTGCGGTTTTAATAAATGGTGAGTCCTTGGACTTTTTCTGCAGTGAGCGGGGACTTTGGCAGGGGTGCCCCCTTTCTCCCCTCCTTTTTATTCTTGTTATGGAGAGCCTTAGTATTCTTTTGAAATAGAGGCAAGCGACGAGCGAATTGACAGGGGTCAAGGTCTCTAGGGTAGTCAAAATATTACACCTTATATTTGGTGACGATGTCCTTATTATGACGAAGGCCTCCATTGAAGAATGGCAGTTGGTTAAGAATATATTGGATCAGTTCTGCAGTGCTTCGGGTTTACGTATAAATTTTGACAAATCAACATTCCACCATGCGGGCATGGATGATGTCGAGCTGGAATATTTCAAAGATATTTTTGCTTATAATTTCATGGATTTGTTTTTAGGATTCAAATATCTGGGCTACTACCTTAAAGTGCAGAAACCGACTATTGAAGACTGGAGATGGTTGCTCAAAAAATTTGACAAAAGGATAAAACACTGGTGTAATCACTGGTTGACTCTGGGAGGTCGCTGCATCTTGGTGAAGGCGATATTGGGATCATAGGCGATTTATTGGATGGCACTTGCGGCAATACCTGCATCTGTTCTTACAAAAATTCGGGAGCTGATATATGATTTTCTATGGATTGGTGGGCGTAAAGATTATGGTTTACATTTATGTAATTGGAGTCCTTTTGCAAAACCGAAAAGACATGGAGGATGGGGCCTCAAAAATCCTTTTCTTTTCAGTCGGGCGCTTGCAACTAACTCTTTGTGGAGAGTATTGACGGAGGAGGGGATTTGGCATAGGGTGATTAAAGAAAAGTACCTTCCTTACACATCAGTTGCTACTTGGCTCAGATCGGCACATGTTTTGCAACTGGTGGCTTCACATTTCTGGAAAAGTCTAATGAAATCACTCCCCCTCATTACTCATTGGTTGAGATGGAAGCTTGGTAGGGGTGATGCGATATTGATTGGTCTAGATAAGGTTCTTGGGATTGGGACTTTTTCTATTCTTTCACAGGAGATTATAGGGAAGTTGAGGTCCCACAATATACATTATTTGTACCAAGTGAAGTTTCAACATTCTAGAGGCTTTGTTACCGACCAATGGAAGTCTAGCGATGATCTGGGGCTCATGGGCCACTTAGCTTAGGAGTGGACTTCTTATACAAGGGAACTCATCGATTCAGGGATCCATCTTTAGGTGGGCGAGGACAACTTACTATGGATGGGAGGTGACCAGTCGGGTACTCTCTCGACAAAAAACGTATATAATGCAGCAATTGCCAAATTTTGGCCTCAAATTCTCCCGATGTGGCGTAGACAGATATGGTCCTGGGATTTGGCTTATAAGCTTAAATTTTTTTTCTGGTTAGTATTGGAAGGTAAGACACCTACTTGGGATTCTCTTCAAAGAAGAGGCTGGAGCAGACCAGGTTTTTGCATTCTGTATTGCAGGGATGCATAGACTATTACACATCTTCTTGTTGATTGTCAGTTCACTCGTTCTCTTTGGAGTAACATAAACGATCTTTTTAATATTACCTCCACCTGGAATGGCCGATCCATAAACTTCTGTATGGATTCTTGGGTGAAGATCGAAAAAGCACATAAATCGCTCCCTATTATTGTCTGTTGGCAGCTCTGGCTGGAAAGGAATAGGCGCATTTTTTATTCCATTACTCCTACTTTAAAGAGGGTCAGTATTCTAGTGAGGGGTATGGTGGAAAGTGAGCACAGATGGGATGGTGTTCAAATCCATTATAGGATAAAGAAGATGCCATAACTTAACTTGGAGACTACTTGCTGGTTTGAGGGAGCAACACAAAGAAATTTACTTCTTAGTGGAGCTAGGGGTGTTTTAAAAACAATGGGTAACTTGTCCATTAGATGGACTCTTAATTGTGGCCATGGATCGAACACTAGGGCATAACTCTTGGGACTGTGGGCATCCTTAACTTTAGCCCAACAATTCAACTATTCTCAGTTACATGTACTAAGCGATTCCAAGATTGTTATAGATTGGATCAATCATGCCTGCAATTTGAAAGTGGCTAACCTATTGGGCTGGATGCAGAAGATAAAAGATTTGTCCCACTCCTTCACTTTTTTAAAATTTGATCATATCTATAGGGAGGAAAACGCCGAGGTCGATGCTCTATCCAAACTTTCCCTGCAAGTACCGAAAGGGAAGATACACTACTCTCAATGGCAGGATGGCCAGGAGGCCCCCCCACTTTATTTCTGCCTCTATTAGTGATCTTTTGGTGCCGGTCTGATCTTTTTTCCACCTTCTATTGGATCTTCTACAATATCTCAGTTTTTTGTATATATCATAGGGGAGTCGTGTTCTGTATTAGTCCCTTTTTACAGAATGGTGGACAGTGACAACTTATGCATCTTTCTATTTTTGCGGATGATAGTTTTTTACTGTTCGGTACTATGCTTTGTAACCCAACAAAGGACTGTATCTTGGTTACTTTTTATGAACTTTTCCGAGTAGTCATATGGAGGAGATATACAACAATTATCATATGTAATTTTGGAGAACCACATATTAATATATGGAGAAATTTTCAATTGGAAAAAAAAACAAGGATCACAAGGATAGGATAAGCTGTAAATAATTAATTATTCGTGCGTGTATTTTCTGGAGATTTTACTCGGTTGAACTTTGGGTCACCTTAGCTCATTGAGTGCTCTACCTCGAACCATATTATATGTGTGTTTTAATTAAATAGATTTTGTGAGTTTTCAAAACACCCAACATTTTGAATAGACACTCCACCTATCTTCAAAGACATATCAGCTATAAAAAACTATTCTAAACATATCAACTGTAAAAAACTATTCTAGATTGTACATCAATGCTAAACTTTTGTTTGTTGCAGTGGCAAAAGACTTACATACTTCAATCTCTCTATTGAGTAACTTTAAGTGTACTGGTTACATATGCTCTTGTTACTTGAGTGGAAAAAGACTTGCATACTTCAATCTCTCTATTGAGTAACTTTAAGTGTACTAGTTAGATATGCTCTTGTTACTTGAGTGTAATGATAGAAGAGTCGAGGATTCTTTTTTACTTGTTTCATATTTGTTCGTTAGACATCAATACTGTTTTAGGTAAAGCTATGTAACTGAAATATGGAAAGGAAGCAAAGCAAAAGAATTTGGATAGTACTATAGAGTAAGAGTCACATATTTGATTAAGAAAAATAATTTTGGAAATAATAATGTATATTTTGTACTTATTTTCAAGACACTTTGTTTTGAGGAGTGAAGAATCAATGATATACATTTGTAAATGTTACTACTATTTGTCTTTACACAAAAGAACATTTGAGATGCTTAAAATGTATTTTTCTTAGATGAATTTCACAATTCTAACTAAACTATAAGTTTAGACTTCTACTATTTAAAATGTAATGACTTAACCTAACTACCCTTCTTGGTGATGAATGATTATAATATGAGGAAAAAACAAACCATATGTTAAGTTTCTTTGTTAAAGTTTAAATGAACTAATGTTTATGTTGAGACATTATAAAGTTGCATGTGGTTATGATTGTATATATATGCTATGATGTTTTCAAATAAGTAATAATTTAAAATGTTRTTTGTTTGATTATGTGGATAKTAACAATTCACCGACGATGATGACATGCACCATGAGATGAACAAGCTTGGGGTCGTYTAGGTTATCTAAAGTGCACATTATTACCACTATATCTTTGTGAGAGCCCATGATCATGAAGGAGTTTGTAGCACCTTGCCACATGGGTCAGGAGCATGAGTATGACACAACCTTCAACCTTTTACCAATGACCCTTCATATTGATGAATATAAGTATGAAAATAAGAATGATTTTTTGCTTGATTTGTGTGTTTTCTTGAATTATTTAGATGCTTGTCTGATTAAAATCTTGTGTGTTTGTTGTAATAATGTGCATTGTAGGTATTGCTAAGTACATTTTGGGGATGGTTAGGTAACATTATATGCCAAGGATTATTCCATGGTATTATGGAATTATAATTTTGTAGAAATTAAAAGATACAACTAAATTGAATTAATAAAAAGGAAATTAGGATTTTGTTTTTACTAAAATTTACTATATTACAAAATCTTATTGAAAACACCAGAATACTAACAAATATTTCACAAAGATTTATCAAAATATTAACAAATATTTCACAAATTAATAGGACCTTATTTCCCAAATATATAGACCTAACAATATTTGCTTACCACTTTCATTCCTTACAAACTACATAACAACTTAATCAAAATTTCCAAAGTAAACTTTTTGTATTGAACTCTTAACGATTCACTTTCAATCCTTACAAACTACATATCAACTTAATCAAAATTTCCAAAGTGAACTTTTTATATTGAACTCTTAACCATTCACATATAATATTCACATATAATGTAATGTATTTAAAAGAAAAATATGCATACATACATATACATGACTTTATCTACAATTTATTTCATCCTTATCACAATCTAACACATAGTCTTGAAAAATAAACTCATGTTAAACTATTTTCATTCCTTACAAACTACATATCAACTTAATCAAAAATTTCAAAGTGAACTTTTTGTATTGAACTCTTAACAACTCTCATATAATGTAATGTACTTAAAAAAGAAATATGCATACATACATAATGCATGACTTTATCTATAATGTATTTCATCCTTATCACAATCTAACACACAATCTTGGAAAACAAACTCATGGTAAACTATCCATCTTCATCCATTATTTATGCATGATATACAATATCAATAATATAATTCATTTGATCTTTATTACAATCTAACACATAGTCTTGGAAAATAAACTCATCACAAACTATCCATTTTGATTCAATATTTATGCATGATATACAAAATCAATAACAAAATAACAAAATAGAGTATATATATTATGTTGAATAGTTGTATAACAACTTCTAAGTTTTGCTAAGAGGTGATGAGGACAATGATATATGTATTGATATACTCTCTCAAAAACAATTCAAAATAGTTCTACATAATAGGAGCTAGAAAATATCAAACAAATATATATTCACTACAATATCCAACCTTTTATTAATGTAACTTTGAAATCTTGTATTAGCTAACAATGATCGTGAACTCAACACAAATATTGTATATTAAATGTAATAATTTTTTTTCCAAGTTTTTATGCTTCAAACAACCAATAATCCTAAACATTTAACAATTCTTCCATCCTAAACATTTAACAATTCTTCCACGACTCTTGATCACATGGTACTCTTGATCACATGGTAGTTATAACCTTCTATGTGTATTGCAAAATTAGAGAAAACCATGAGGGAAAAGAATGATGGGAAGAATAAGCTTCTTATAAATAGAAATGAAATATAAACTGAAATCCCCTATGTGCCTAGACCTCCTCTCTTGGTTGTTGGGGCACAAACCTTAAAAAGTTCATCTTTTTTTCCAACTTAGGCAATCTGTAATAGATTCTATTTTAATATAAGATCTCAATGGGTGATTAATACACATATGATAACACCATTTGCGCGCGCGCGCGCACACACACACACACACACACACACACACACACAGATATATAAACCAAATTGCAATACTATCACATTAACCCTATGCATGCTTACAAAAAGGATTCTCATCAATTTCCGTAATTAATCCATCCAACACACAATTCTAGTGTTAACCAACTGGATATATGAAGACTAATATCATACACATAAATTCATTCTCTGTGAAGAGGAATACAAAATTCTCCTGACATCAGTTTTGATACCCATGAATATCATTATAGTTATACTCACAAAGCTAATCTTGCATACTTGGCTTAATTGAAACTTGTTTCACATAGCAATTAAGTATCCTAGCATTTGATCTTATATTATTCTTTGCTAATTACATTGAATATTAATAGCTAGTATGTGGGAGAATACATCAAAATACATTTGAATAATTTCCCATGAAGCGAATTAAAATTTCCCTCTTSGTTATAATTCCCTCCTTAATGCCCACAATGCAAATTGCATCAATTTGGCATGTGTGAAGCCAATTACATTGTTGGTTGTAGCAACCTTTGAGCCTGCACATGATTAACTTTGAATGTACTAGAAAAYAATCCTTGAGTTAGTGTCACTCCAAACTTACATTTCCCCAATCAAATACATCATTATTTCAACACAACAATACCAAATCCTTAACAAATRCATAAGCATAAAAGATATATCCAAAATATATCTATCTTGGTGCCTAAAAATTCCTTCTGAATGAGCACACAAGTACCAGATGCATTGTTGAACACACACTTATAATGAGAGGGGGGGCGGGGTGAATTAGTATAAGATAAATTTTTTCTCTTTCAAACATTCATCAACCATAAGAAAACAATAACATATGAGATCTATTAATTGCATAACATGGAACACAATATTTACGTGGAAATTGTTTCGGCATAAAACCACAAAATTTCTCTTTATAATTCTTTGTAGGCACCAACCTGCCGTTACAAATATTTGTAGGCACCAATCTATTAGAGACACCAATCCCCACTAGTACAAATCCTTCCAGGCACCAACCTACTCTTATAGTTTTTCGTAGACACCAATCTACTGGAGACACCAATCCCTGCTAATAAAAACTAACTTAGCAAGAGACACCAATCTCTTTGTTTGAGTGCCAACAACCTACTCTTAAAGATCTTAATAGACACCAATATACTGGAGACACCAATTCCCACCGCTAAGAACCAAATTAGCAAGAAACACCAATCTCTTAGTGTGAGTTTCACCAACCTTCATTGAGTCTGATTGCTACTTTTTCCTTCACCATGTCTACTTGTTGCTTCTACCTTCACCAGGTCTACTCATTGCTTCTTCCTTCACCAGGTCTGCTCACTACTTCTGCCTTTACCAAGTCTAACCAAAATCTGAATTTCCAAATGGCAACTTTCTCAAAGCTTGTTGTTTTGGGATTCTTCCCAAGAATGAACTTGTATAGCATGCCACGTATCCAATTTTGCAAATCTGATTATGAAATTGTTTCCTGAGGTACCTCTGTATGTCTCCTCCATTCTTGAAATTTTTCACAGTATGGAGAGTCCTAGAAAAGAAGTTACAGTGAAAATTCCAAACTGACCTATTTGAAATTGATTTCAGGAGCATTAAGGAACCCTAACTTCCATAGGGCATATCTCCAAAAGCATAACGAACCAACATCTGAAATTTGTACCACATGTACACCAAGATCTCTCCTTTGTCTCTGCAAAGTTTCAAGGTATTCGATAGGGAATATCTCCGAAAGTATAGTGAACCGACACGTGAAATTTGTACCACATGTACACCAAGATATCTATTTTGTCTCTGCAAAGTTTCAAGGTCTGAAACATCCCATAAAATAAGTTATAA
>SNQJ01S0064875.1:42288-58524 GCA_010110895.2 Picea sitchensis
ATAGCAGGCACTGTCTTACCAATAGCGCTGTCTCACGGGACTAGGATTTATTATTCAATCTTAATATACAATACACAAATGGAATAAATCATACATTGCAATTTCCATATTCAATTCAATTTTTTATTCAACTACTAAAGTCACATTTTTGTTTAATCTTAAATATAATGAAAATTGTTTCATAAAAATAAAATAAAAAAATAATCTAAAACAGCAAATCAATTTTCAAATAATTTAAATATATTTATTAATTATTTAAAAAAAAATAATTTAAATATATAAAACTAAAATCACACTTATTATCAATTTCCTACCTGAAGCCATTTGTATTGGTCGGAGTCCGTCCCAAATTCTGCGTAGGAGCCCAGCATCAATATATGTGCCCCTGCAACTTCAAAGGAATAATAGAGGTTCGAAGGAGAACCACTTTCCTGATATGGCATTTTCCACCGTGCATTGTAGGCTTTGAAAACGAGTAAGGGGATCTTCTCGAAGGGCTTGACGTTCCAGCGTCTAACTCAGCTAACTCAGTATACAGATGGCAAGCCCTTCCACGCGTCTAACTCAGCTAACTCAATATACAGATAGCTATGGTTGCCAGGGTTTGATGTTCCACCTGTCTAACTCCGTATGTGGATGGCTATGTTGGTGGCTATGTGGATGGCTCTTTTAACTCAACTCGAGTTAAAAGACTTGCTGCGTGTTGCTCATCCATCAATTGTGGCCCCTTGGCTTGCAGTTAGCCTAATCCTACCTGAACCCCCCACAATCAACTGGCGTGACATGTGTCTCCTATGACGACAGTAGGCGGTAAAGGTAAAAGTTGAATTTTATTCAATTTTAATTAAATTCTCCCTCAATAAAAATCCTCCACATATTCAATCATGTTTTAAAAATGGGGCAAAGGTAAAATTATTGGTTTATTCTGGTTGACGGAGAGTTCGAGCACCGAGTAAATATTCCAGCACCATCCTCCATTGTCGTTCCAGTTCGAGTCTTTCCGAACCAAGTCCCTCTACGGATAATTCAAACTCCCTAAAGACAACCACCGTGTACACCAATGCCTAATTCTGTTCTCATACTTTTCAACCAGCCAGATCCAATCACTATCGATTTTTAGAAAGAAACCGAGGTAATAAAACCCCTCAGAGAGTTCTCTGATATTGAAAGTGAAAACCAACTTTAATGAATCCAACAGCGCAGGGTTGACTCCATAATTGAAAAAGGTCGTTTTTTGTGAGTTAATTTGTAGCCCAGAGGCGTTGCTAAAAAGCTTTAGAATCTTGCTGATTTCTTCCCATTCTTCTAAGGTGCCAGAGGTCATAAGAAGAATATCATCAACAAACAATAAATGTAAAATTTTAATGAAGCGGGAGACTTTGATACCTGTAAGAAGGCCAGCCCCCTGACTGTGTTTTAACGCCAAGCTTAGGCCCTCCATAATGAGGATAAAAAGGAGAGGCGATAGCGGGCATCCTTGCCTGAGCCCCCTACCACTACTGAAAAAATCCGAGGGCTCTCCATTGACAAGGATCGCGAAGATGGCCGAAGTAATACAACCCAATATCTAGTTTGTTGTTGGCAGCCCAAATCCGCATTTAAGTAAGACCAGTCTGAGGAAATCCCAACTTATACATAGATCAATTTTTAGAATTAAAGCATTGAGTTTTTTTTCTTTGATGTTGTGCAGGCACTCCTTTGCTATCCCAATCGCCTCATTTATTTGTCTTCCTTTCAAAAACCCAAATTGTTCCTCATATAGCTCCCGAGAAAGTATTGGTCTCAGTCTCTGAGCTATAAAATTTGAAATTACTTTATAAAATAGGTTGCATAAGGCTATCGGGCGGAAGTCCCCAAATTTTGTTGGGCCATTCACTTTCGGAATTAAAGCAATGAAGGTGGAATTCAATGACTTGATAACCTCGCCTTTAATATGTGACTCTTCAACAACTTCCATCAAATCTTTTGAGACCAAGTCAAAGAAATGAATAAAAAACTCCATGCTCCATCCATCAGGCACTCCCTTAACTCTTCATGTTGTTGTTATTTAAATGGAATCTTCTCATTCCACTAAAGCTAAGAAAATTTTAATTGTTGAAGATGAAGATCTAGTTGATAAAGACAAGGATATATTTGATATGGTCCCGTCGTTTGATGCTTTTGAGTTACATTAGTAGGCTAACTAGAATTTTAGGGATTCAATTGATCACTAACACGCATGGGAATATGATTTAGCAAAGTTTCTGATGCCCCAAGTTTATGATTTCCATGAATTCGTGGTCTGGTGCACCGCAAATTGCATTCCCCTTAAGAGAGCTATAAATTTTATGGGAAAAATGCTCACAAGGATCTCACTGAATAGATCAGTAAGATCTCCCTAGGATCAACCTAGTTATCCTAGATAGGAGGGGTCGACTTCTAAAGGATTTCCTAGATCTGGATTCACAATGATCTTATAGAATGGAGAAGATTTGCATACCTTTATGGAGGTGGTCCTTCGTATCTCCTGGTTGTTGTAGTCCTAGATTTATAGCTCCAAGCTTCACAACCTGCTTCCTATATAAAAAAAGACACACAAAATCCTCTCTACCTTTCTATTTAGGATTAGAACCCTAGATCTAATTAGAGTTCAATCAGATCTACAATGATAATAATTAGATCTAATTATTTTCTATTCAATTGCAAACATTCATAGGGGGAAAACCAAATGATCTATTAATTACAACCAAGACATTACATCAATATGACATACCTTGGATGTAGATGCATTTCTTCTTGGCTCGTTACTCCTTGCCTCTCCTTACAACTCCTTGGTCTTGCTAGGCTCCAATGACTTATGGCTGAATAATTCTATAGTTTGGCAGCATTACGTTCCTATTCAATTCTTCCCTCCATTTCCCAAGGCTTTCCTTTGTTATATAGCTCTTGGAGGAGGCTTAGGTGAGGATTCTAGATCTTCTAAAGGCCACTAGAAACCCGAATGATGCAAGTTCCTAGGCTATTACCACTAAGATCCAACTCATATCTCGCCCCTCGCCTCGTAACTCCTCTTTTCTAGAAGTTTGAAAGTGCCTCTCTTGTTGAGCCACTGTTTTCTAGCAAGGCCTCACTTGTTGTATGCTAGGTGTCACATGAAGCCCTCCAAAAATTCTCTGGAAATAGTCAAACCTCAGGCAAAAGTTGCATTAAGGATTCTATCCACTAATGGCTTCCTATTTGACCTGTAGGGTGGAGTTTAAGGCTATAACATATTGTGAGATCAGGAAAGGAGTGGATGGCCATAATAATTTACAATAATGTCCATATAAGGTAGTGCAAGGAGAGAGAAAAGGAGGTTCGGTAGACCAAATAAGACATATAGTCAAACACCAAGGATGAGTATATATAGACCAATCCCCTAGGTAGACATACTTAGACTCAAAATGAGAATGGCCGCCAAAAAATAGACTGCAGATCCATGAAATGAAATGCTAGACCATGGCCACGAAAGAATACACAATGGATCCATGTCATCAATAAGACCGTAGCCACGAGACAATACAACTTGGATCTACATCATGACTCAATCATAGCCACCAATAGATACAATGTGTATCTATGTCAGGAACATAATCATAGCCACCAAAAGATACAATGTGGATCTATGAAATATCATATAGATGTGAGGAAGACAATGAGAACTGAGGAGAGTTCTCCCAAAGTCTTCATATACAAGTGAGATACTCCATCACAACTTTGAAGGGGATGCTGTGAATGAATGATGTGGCCCCGAATCCAAGGTCTTCGTCCCAAACCCTGATGGTGTGAATCTATGCCATGCAAATAGATGAATTGATGTCGAGCATGGTAGAAACCGTCTGATTACCGGTCATTGAGGTATACCAGTAACAAACTTGAGGGGACCCACCAATGATGAATATGGACCCCAAGGTACCTAGTACATTCTAGCGAGTGTGAATAGAGGATATGACGTTGAACACTCGTAGAATCAATGAATCGGGAGTGCATGAGGAAAACTAGTTGTCAATCATGAGGATGCCTACCACTGATGACTACAAGATCCAAGGTACTAGTTGGTTTCTAGATCCCTATCCTAGATAATGTGATGAAGTCGATAGGAAGAGATCTGTCAAAGGAGGGCCTTAATGTATCCCTCATCAATTGACACGAAACATATGTTGAGAGATGATGTGAATATAGAGTAGAAAGAAGTACAATTGACACAGGGATGACCGACTCAGAAAGTAAAAAAAAAAACATATGGTCGACTCAGGGTTAAACTTTCCTTGAACATATAGCACGATACAATGGTGACTTCAAAGCAATACACAAGAGTTGGATGAATATAGTGCAACAATGCAGGAGGCATTGAAGCACTCTCCATGATGATTGGAAGAGTAATCAATCAGAGAAGTATCTATGACTCATATTACTGGGACGAATCCTAGGAAACCTAAAACCCAATTGAATGATGAGGACTCAAACATGGGCCATGTTCAAGGGTGACTCGATTGATGCTTCCATGTTGAGAATAGACCAATGGTGAAAAACTCCCACTCTTTTTGATTTTTTTTGTTTGTATTTTTCATCTCCTTCATGGTTTAACAAGAACGAAAGAATGACACAAGTATGCTCGGTCTCCTTCATGGTTTAATGAGCATGAAAGAGTTACCCAAGTAAGATCGATGTTATTTTTCATAAATTTAGTCTCCCAAGCCCTAAAAAGTATAAAACAATACAAGGGAGAACTCTTCTATCCTAGGTGGAATAGAGTATTCCTTTTTTGTAAGTAGTCCATTCGGCCCAAAAATGGGTTAAACTTACACCGAATAGACATCCTTTCAAACCATTTAATGAGTGTGAAAGAAAACGAGCTCATTCAAAAATCTTTTCATGTTTAAAGAGTTTGAAAAGAGCTTAAAGGAGACTCGTCGGGAGAGAACTAGTGGCTTAAGAACATGCTCCTATGTTCCAAGCACATGGAACCGACCTAAGCAATGAAGAATGCAAATGGTACTAGCAAGTGAGGTCCACTCTTAGAAATTGTTCTCTCCCTGGGTGGGTAGATGCAACACAGAGGCCAAATAATGCAAGAGGTCTATGGTCAAGGCTACTGCATGGGGCGAGAAGAAAATGCATAGGCGACCATTAAGAAACATAAAAAAGTTTTTGGGAACCCCCACAGGATATGGCCAGAATATAGACGAAGAGAGGAAAATGTGGCTCAATCTTTAAGTCATGGCAGGGCTAAAAGAGGGCTCTCGAGCCTATGGGAAAACACAACATGGGAACCAAATGGAAATATAGGTTCTAACTAGGGAACCCATAAAGAGTAGGCACTACATACCAGTTACAACATGAAAAAATAGTCGCTAAGGTCACAACCAGCCAGGTTCGAACCTAAAGCATAATACTGGCAGTATGGATGGTTAATAATGAAAAGCGAAAAGTGTAGGGAAAAACCTATCCCTATATGCGAGTTTGGGAAAACGTACCTCAAGTTCAGTGGAAGTCGTCATCTTCGTAAAAAAAAAAAAGTCCTTAGAATCCTGTCAACACATGTAAACTATATTCCAAGGTCAAAACGCATAGTGAAATGTCAAAAAGGAAAATATTTTTGGATTTTTTGGATATGACATATGCAAAACCGAAAAATGGTACATTATACCCCGCATTGGATCCAAGGTTTAGGGTGAAAAATGCAAGCTGCTCGATCATAACGATTTTCCATTGATGAGGGAAACGAACCAATGCTAGTTCACGCCCGTCTAGTTTGCTAGCTATGCCTACTGTACCAGACAAAATGATACATCGAGTGGTTGCAACTTCAATCTCGTTCAATTGGAAAATCCTGCCGCGCTTTCTATTAATTACTTACTCAAGATTTATTTATTTCAATGAGAAGCAATTACCTTTTGAAAATCGCTTGTTAGCGGAGCAACTCTTATTATACCGATGATAGATATTTATAAAGCCAACCCTTTAGTCCACTGCACAGTGGTAGGCGGGGGAATCTAAATAAAGGAAGGTGGTTCTTGATGAATACGTTATATTATCTGCTTGTCACTTTCACTCCGGTCTCCTTACGTCAACTTTTCGCGCGACCTTCTTTGAACTTTGAGTTAGGTCAGTCTTTACATGGGCTAAAGCGCAAGACCCTAAATACCGAGGAGACAATGTAGTCATCTCATAGAACCAAGTGCGTATGAGTAACAAATTGTACTCAAGTGGTGCATTGATGACCTCCATGATGATGAAGACAGTCTTACCACATAACTCAATGGGTAAGATGGTAATTATTCCATATGGTTGGAACATATGTATATCGAAGGATTTTAAAAGGGTAACAAACGTACCAAGCTTGAGAGAGCCAAGGGATTTCCAATAATAAATCGACATGATGCAAGTCAAGGATCCTTCATCCACCACTGTTTGATAGATGTTTCTCCCTAACATTTGCACTATGATTTGGAAAGCAGCCTGATGGGAGAGTTGATGATTAAATTGGGTAGTTTCAAAGGTAATTAAGCTCGACTATGAGGGATCAACCCCACCTATGGCTGATAGTAAGGCTTTCTGTTGCATGGGGAAACTTTGGAGAACTTCAAGCGTTGACATGGCACAAGGTGTTTGGGATAAATATTCGACAATATTGTAGTTGTAGACAGCCCGTGTTTTGGGATTATGCATCGTACGTCGAAGAAATCCCTTCGGGGGGTGAAGCAGTGCATATGGAAATGGATTCTCTATCTGGAGAGGGCCACTAGGTTGAGATGAAGATGCTGCTTCGAAGGCAGCATTGGAAGGCTCAAGAATGTCATAGTTTTTGGCTCATGTCTGCAAGTTGACCATGTGGTCACCCATATAAATAGGAGCATTCGATGGATACCCCTTGTGGTGAGAAGTACATGTGATTCCCCCATTCAGAGGGGCAGGATTTGAAGCAACCATGTTTTTAGGTTGAGGGGGGAAAGGATGGGTTAAGACGACAGGATGTTGAGGAGTCCGTTGTTGTGCTAGGAATCTGTGGACGTCATCCTTCCGTGGGCACTGGCAGGTAGGGTGCTTGTATCCACAAATCATGCAAGGAAAATGACTATTCCACTTTTCTTTAGTGCCTCCCTCTTGAGCAGTTTGGGTAGTGGCAGTCCCTTTCTCATTAACACAATTTTTCTTCTTGTTTCACTTTTTCTTGCCTCTAGGTTGCCGAGGATTCTTCGATTGTGTGGACTACATCGAATTCATCTCGGAGGTTTGAGTAGGGACCACAACAGTTTGAGCACTAGTGCCGACAACTGGCGATTGTGATTGAATAGACAATTGTCTTAGTTGATCAATGAGTTGGTTGACAGGTGCATGGGAGATAGAACCGACCACACTATCGGCATGGGGTCCTAGGTGAGGTTGACGAGGATCAGTTGATGGGTGAGGAGCATTTGGAATGATATCATGCAAAGTACCTGACTAAGAATAAATCAAATCCAGATGTTGGGCATGCAAAATGGCTTGCTCCTCAGTGGCCGCCCCGACCATAGCTCAATCCCTGGAAATGGGTGGTAATAGGACTTGGTGAACCGCTCCATTAGCAGTTTGTCTGAAATATAAGTCTTAATCATTCTACGCCTCTGACACCACTCATGTATATGATCATAAATATGGGTGGCATTGTTTTTGTTGGAAATATTTCTATTTTCGACTCACTAGTTTAGTGGTAGTTAACTGAAGCTAGTTCTAATTTATACTTTCTATTTTTGACCATCACTATTATGCATGTATTCCTAAGAAAAATCTCACTGTTTGTTCACTTTTCTTAATTATGGAATGTTCTTCCCTATATGAGTGTATATTACTCATTCATTGTATTCATATTGATTAACTCATTGGAGTAGTGTGAATATATTTTCTCATTCTTCCATATTGAATCTCTTGTCCTTTTCTTGATAAGCTTTGTTTATATTTGATTTAGCTAGGTCTCATGTGCAGGTTTCCATGAAACATTGACAATTTTGATGAAAATAAGTCAAGATCTCTGTTCCTATCTCATATCGAATAGGAAATTGGTAATGGGTTAAAAACACCATTTTCAAGTCGGTGAAGCTTCTAAAAGAACCACCTTTCAGTTCAATATACCATTTGGCAATGACTCCGATCATGGATTTATGGAAAATACACAATCTCACACTATCATCCATTAAGGAATTGGACAAGAATAACAAATTGTATGTCATGATGTGTGTGGAGGGGTATTCTCCTAGCTTACTGTCAAAATTCATAATGTCTGATGGGAGTTTTGATGGCATCGTTGGCCATAAGGGGTCATGGGCAATAGGGTCATTCATCAACCGTGACAAATCTAGTAAGTCAAGTGTTGCAAGAAACAAAAATGGTGCGAATGAGGACTGTGAGGGAGGTGATGTCTCTGTTGTCCCAGATGGACCTTGCGTTCCCCCTATATTGGTGTTGTTGGAAGGTCGGGAAATGGTTGGAGAGTGAGTGCCCCCAGGGATGGTGGCACTAGCAGGAGCATGACTACTCTTGCCACCAAAAAAGCTCCCAGGGGGGAAAATGGACCCTCTAGGAAAAGGGTTCCTAGTGCTAGTACCAGGGAAGAAACCTCCACGACCAGATGTATGGACAAAAGGAAGAATCCAATTTCCCCTAAGGGATGTGCCCCCAGGGAAAGGTTTTCTAACCCATGGAAAAGGAAAACCTCCAGAAGTACTGTTGCCCCCAGGTTGACTAGGGACAACCCTAACACCACTAGGCATACTCCATCCAAAAGGTACACTTGCCCCTGATGATGTTGGGTTGTAAGTTTTAAGCCTGGGAAGTAAAGCAATGCATATATATTCTTAAGCAAAATAAAAATTAATCAATGGCTCATACACACGATACACAAATATTTACATCAAAAACCCTTAACCGTGAGAAAACGAACCTTCCTTGGTGTCACACCTTTCAACTCTTCATTGTATTAATTTCACCATTCACAATACAATATATACAATATTTTAGGTATTCTGTAGCTACCAAAACCTTAATCCCTTAATCCAGGATTAATTTGGAAAATCGCTAAAAACAAAAAATCCGCTAAAATAGAAAAAACCGCCCAAAAAATAATTTTGGGGTGTTTCCTCGAACCCCAACAGCTTCGAGCGGGGGGATACCGCCTAGATCCGAACGCTGCATGTAACCAAGGGGGGTCAATATTCCCCCCCCTAGGACCCCCCCTAGGAAAGCGCTCGACGCACATGACGCAAAGAGAAAAGGAAGTTGGGATCATTAGATGTTGTTGTCGAATCTGACACTCCCACACACACACACATGCAAAGAATATAACACATACCCAACATTCTCCCACTTGTTGTTTTCTTTGCATACATGGGTTAACATGATTACATAGTCAACAATCCAGGGCAACAATGCCCATTGTTACTCTACACCAGGAGAACTTCTCTATGCTCACAGACTTTGTCAATGAATCTGCAACATTCTTCAAAGTGTCAACCTTTTCCAACAACACCTTCTTGTCTTCAACCATGTCTCTCACAAAGTGATACTGAACATCAATATGATTTGTATTTGAATGATAAGCAAGGTTCTTTGCCAGGAAAATTGCACTCTGACTGTCATAATCTAATCTCACTGCTTGTTGTACCAACCCAATACCTGAACACAATCTCTATAACCATACTGCTTCCTTGCTTGCATGAGTGGCTGCTATGTATTCAACTTTTGTAGTTGAGAGTGCCACTACAACCTGTCTTTTTCTCATCCAATTAATTTCTCCTCCAAATAGGTTAAACACATACCCACTTGTAGATATTTTGCGATCTGAATCTCCATCCTAGTTTGCATCAACAAACCCATTTCCAACTCTCTGTCCAATCCCGTTCTTCCTTGGTAGCACAATCCATAACTGGTAGTGCCACACAAATACCTGAAGACCCTCTTTACTATTGTCTAATGCTCCTTCCCTRGTTTTGACATATACCCGCTCAAAACTTCCACTGCATGTGCAATGTTCGGTCTAGTACAGACCATTGCATACATCAAAATGCCAACTGCACTGGCATATGAAAGATGGGACATGTCCTCTTCTTCTTTTCGTGTCTTGGGACATTGATCTGCAGATAAATTTACACCTATAGGAATAGGAACCTTGACCGATTTACTTCCATGCATATTAAAACTCTACAATATCGTCTCAACATATTTTCTCTAGTTGAACCAGAGTTTCCTTTTTTCACGATCTCTTTTAATCTCCATTCCCATAATGAAGTTAGCAACACCGAGATCCTTCATGTAAAATTTGGAGGATAGCTGCAATTTCACCTCCTTGATAAAATCCATGTTATTTCCTACCAACAACATGTCATCAGCATACAACACTACATAAATGAAGTGATTACCAACCTGCTTGGAATATACATAATGATCAACCCTACTTCTCACAAATCCTAATCCAAGGATGTACACGTCAAGATTTTGGTACCACATCCTAGGTGATTTCTTTAGACCATATAGTGACTTCTTTAGCTTACATACCAACTCTTTCTTTCCCTTCACTACAAAGCTTTCTAACTGCTTCATGTAGATTTCTTCTTCCAGATCCCCATGTAGGAATGATGTCTTCACATCCATCTGTTCCACTTCAAGATCAAAAGTAGTAGCAATAGATTAAAGAAATCTAATAGAAGTTAACTTGGCAACATGAGAAAAAATCGCACCAAAGTCAATTCCCTCTACATGGGAATAACCTTTTGCTACTAACCGAGATTTTTATTTCTCCACTTTTCCTTTTGCATTAAACTTCTTAAACAACCATTTGCTACCAACATATTTTCTTCCAGCTAGAAACTCAACTAGATCCCATACCTCATTCTTATCCAAGGAATCCATTTCTTCAACCATGGCCTTATTCCAGAGTTTACTATCATCTGAATTCATTGCTTCCCTGACAATGTTGGGATCATCATCAGTAATAGATAAAGAAAAATTAGAACGAAAATAAGGTGGAATATACCTTTTTAGTTGCCTTCTTTCCCTCACTGATCTCCTCGATACTAGGGTATGAGGTTCTTTTTCTTCTGCTTCATCTTCTCAAGTTGATTCAGATTTTGCAACATCCAAATCAAACTCTATTTTCTTCGGTTCTTCTTTCCTTGGTAGGAATTTCTGTTTGGGAACATCTTTGACCTTTCTAAAAACAACATCCTGACTGTAATCAATATTCTTAGTTTCCGGGTTCCAAAGCTTATAACCTTTCACACCATCCTTATAAACAATAAAGATACACTTTTCAACTTTATTATCCATCTTACTCCTATTTTCCTTTGGAACATGTACATAAGCATCACAACCAAAATCTCTGAGATGTTCAAGAGAGGGTTTCTTACCAGTCCATACCTCTTGTGGAGTTTTATCATCCAACACTAATGAGGGTGATCGATTGACCATGCAACATGTTGTACCCACTGCCTCTGCCCATAATTCCTGTCCTAACTCATCACCACTAAGCATGCTCCTTGATTTTTCCATTAGTTTCATGTTCATCCTTTCTGCAACTCCATTTTGCTGAGGTGTGTATGGAGTAGTCTTCTTCCTTGCTATACCACACTTCTTACAAAATTCTTCGAATTCATCTCCGCAAAATTCTCCACCATTATCTGTCCTCAATACCTTTATTTTATTCTTTGTCTAATTTTATACCAGAGCCTTAAACTCTTTAAATTTATCAAATACCTCATATTTATTTATAAGAAAATAAATCCATGTGTTCCTTGAGAAATCATCTATGAATGAAACATAATACACATATTTACTTAGTGATGGAACACGCATAGGTCCAAACACATCATTGTGTATCAACTCTAAGATCCCCTTTGCTCTTGTAGCACTAGATGGGAATCTTACTCGATTATGTTTACCATATATGCAATGTTCACAAAAATCAAAATCCAGAGTGAAATTAGACATACCTTAACCATACCTTTATCGTGTAGTGTTCGAAGGCCCTTTTCGCCAATATGCCCCAGTCTTTGATGCCACAAGATAGTCTTCTTTCCAGGGACAATATTGGTCTTGTCTTCTTTATTTCTTTGCTAAAGGGAAACATAACTGTTACACCCATTAGTATAAGTGTTTCCCAACAACTTGTATATAGTTCCACACCGAACTCCCCTCATCAACACCATTGCTTCTCATACCATATTGCAAGTGCCCTTTCCCAATATACTATCCACTCCTGCATCATCCAACTTACTTACAAATATTAGGTTCCTGGATAGTTTTGGAATGTGCAGAATCCCAGGGAGATTTCTAATCCTTCCATATTTTAGCAAATTAACCCTTCCAAGTCCCATGATTTTGGCTGTCGAGTTATCTCCTAGGAATACATCACCACCATTGTATTTTTCATATTCGGAGAACCACTTCATGTGAGGAGTCATATGATATGATACACCTGAGTCGATCAACCATACACCGTGGTTTGCATGTGTACCTGTAGATGCCAGGTTTATGTGTACCATGGAAGAGGCATTATCATATCCCTTTTGTTTATCAACCTTCTTAGACTTGCAATATTTCTTATAATTCCCTACTTTACCACACTTCCAACATTTCCTCAAATATTTTCCTGGAGACTTATATCTACCTTTAGATTTAAATCTCCCCCCTGAATACTTACCAGGATTCCTGTATTGGGTACAACCTCTTACAAATAAAGAATATGTGCTCTGACCATCCATGCTTTTCTGCCTCATCTCTTCAGATAACAAGGATGCAACTACATCCTCATACTTCAATGTAGATTAAATGGTACTACAAATTTCTACAACTAGATTATCCCAAGATTCTGGCAAAGAACATAACAAAGTAATACACTTATCTTCTTCTGCAATTGTAATATTAACAGAGACAAGTTGACTTACCGAAGTATTGAAGTCATTTAGATGCTCTGTCACAAAATCTCCATCTTCCATCCTAAGATGATACAATTTCTTTCGAAGAAACAATTTGTTTACCAGAGACTTTGATTGATAGAAATTCCCTAACTTATCCCATAGTTCCTTGGCTGTAGATTCTCCCGAGACAATCAACAACACTGAATCTATCAGGAAGAGTCAAACAATACTCCTTTCTCTTCTATCCAACTTCTCCCATTATTCACGCGACATACCAGTAGGTTGTGTACTAGTAGTTTGTGTACCAGAATTGTGTACCAGAAGATTGTGTACCAATAGACAGTGTACGAGTAGACTGTGTACCAATAGGCTGTGTATTAGGATCCAAAACGATCCATTGTTCTTTGTCTACAAGAAGGTCCTCCATCTTGAGCTTCCATAGCTCAAAGTTTTTACCGTTGAACTTCTCAATCTCGATTTTAGAAGAGCTCGCCATTCCTCTTTCTACACTCAAATCACTAGTGCAAAATCTCCCACTGAACCCAGGTTTATCACAGACCCAAGATAAACTTGATCTATCAAGACAGAGCCAAACCCTCAATAACAAAGGTGTCCCTCTGAAGCCAAAAATGAGCTCCGATACCACACATAAGTTTTAAACATGTGAAGTAAATAAATTCATATATATTCTTAAGAAAAACATAAATTAATCAATGGCTCATACACACAGTACACAAAGATTTACGTTGGAAACCCTTAACCTAGAGAAAACCAACCTTCCTTGGTGCCGCACCTTTCAACTCTTAATTGAATTAATTTCACCATTCACAATACAATATATAAAATATTTTAGGAATTCTGTAGCTACCAAAACCCTAATCCATTAATCTGAGATTAATTTAGAAAACCGCTAAAAATAGAAAGATCCGCTAAAATAGAAAAACCGCCCAAAAATAATTTTGGGGCGCTGCCCCGAACGCTACACGTAACTAGTGGGGGGCAATCTTGGCCCCCCCTGGGACCCCCCAGGAAAGCACCTGGCACACACAACACAAAGGGCGAAGGAAGTTGGGATTGTCAGACGCAATTGTCAAATATGACACACCCAAACACACACACATGCAAAGAATATAACACATACCCAACACAAGCCACTCATTATATTGGAGGAATTTGAAGGGGATGCACTTCCCATGCTGAAACCAAAGTTTTCTCCCCACTGGAAAATAATCTGGAAGTGGGAATGAAAGTAGAAAGGATGGGCACCATGTGCATGCTAGGAATACTAAAATATGCAGTCGATAATATAGATGACGTCCCCCACATGGAGGAACAAAAAAAAAATGTATGGACGGTGAAGGCCTAATGGAGCTAAGGGGTGGAAATGAGAACATGACTGAGATGCCCCCAATCCCACTTGAGGATGGACTTACGGGCTCAGGTGCATTGGATGAAGCACTAGGTCCAAACATGGCAAGAGGATGACTGGATAACAAAAAAAGGCTCACCAAAAATGTTCCTCACTTGGACCAATAAAGGGGCATCTGGTTTAGTTAAAGGTGGGTTGAAGTTGGGTGGAGGATGTTCATCGACCACTTCTACCTCAACTAAAATGGCTTCGTTAAACAAAAAATATGACCCTTCAAAGTCTTCTTCGTGGATATGGCACCGCTTTGGAGGTGGTTCCACCTTTGTAATAGGCTCTAGTCCTCATAGTTGACGAGATTAGTGCGGTAGTTCATCCATAGTGAAAATCTATGTAAATAAAAAATAGTAAATAACCTATGGCTGACCTAGAATCGAACTCAAAGAGCACACCCCTAATCAAATATAGGCAACAAAAAGAAAAACAATTGGCTCAGGGGCCTTTCAAAAAACAACCCGATGGGGGAGATGAAGTCCCCACAAGACCGACTAGCAAAGGTGTGAGTAGAAGTTATGATGATCAACGCAAAATAACCCTGCCTGGTGAAAGTACCCTTTATTAATGCAGGATCCCTCTGTGGAACTAGGACCATGAATGGATGTCTTCCCCATGCACTACATGCAAGTCCCACCTGCATTCACCTATGTGGATCCCTAGGAAAATCCACTAAGGTTACCACCTAACATTCGATGGTCGGGTGAATAGTCTGTTAGCACAATATTGGTTTATGCCTCAGCGTTGCGCAAGTGGTGCTACCTAATGGCGCTATGTAATATTTCACAGAGAACATAATCTACATTTCATTATTCATTTTGGCAAATGAATACAATTGTTATGGGATTTTTATTTGTTTTTTTGGAAAATTGAAATTATATTTAGTTATTCCCAATATCCAAGTTTAATCATAAAATCACCCACGGATTTATGCTACCGAATTGCATGCAGAAACACATTCGGGCGCTACCTACAGGCGCTGCGTAATATTCTGGCAGAGGCTAAATTGTGCAGAGTTATTCTGCCAGTTTTGAGTCACTAATTTAAAACTTGGGTTATGAGCAATTGAAAATGTATTTTTGAAAACTGGAGTAGGTTTTTGTTCATAACATTCCAAATAAAAACAACCTCTCTTAGTTTTTCAAAATGTGTTTTGGTTTGAGAGATATTGGATATAGAAGTAGACACTCTGTACTCTGCACAGTGGCGCTGCGTACTAATTTCCTGTAGCGGTCACAGTTTTGATATTCGCCTTGTTGGGAGGTTGCCACATGTCAAGGAGAGTTCAAATGAATTCTCAAGGATCAGTTAGATGTCAAGGGACACCTGCACCTAAGATTTAGCTCCAGCAAAGGCCTCATGCATGAGGTGAAAACAATTTATTAATGACTTCCAACAAATTCCTGAAAATCAACAGTTTGTTGGATTTTTGTCTCTTTGATTGTTGCCACCTCTCTCCAAGGCTTAGAATCCAATGGAGGATATGGGATTCAATATCCTTAGTTCATTTGGATTCTATTGTCTATTTAAAGAAGGAGAGATCTCTTGAAGGAGAGGGATTCATGAGCCAAGAGAGGCTAGAGAGAGTAGGAATAGGCAATTTTATGTGTGTGTTCATTTGTAAGCCTGTGGGCATTTTATGATTGTAAGCATTACTGCTATTGGAGACTCATGAGAGCTATGATTTCAGATTGTAAACCTTTGTCTATATTTATTCTTATTTGAATACATTTCAGATTTGAGGATCAAAGGCTGTCAATGATTTATGGATCCCTACGCAGCAGAGGATCTACTGTATTTTGCCCATCAGTCATTGTTTATATTCAAATATTTGTTGATTCATTAAATTGAGAGGATCTCTATTTACTGGACATTCTATCTTACACTTTCCTTCTTCATTTCTTCCAC